>OX422140.1:107895744-108096191 GCA_949129095.1 Volucella bombylans | reverse complement strand
AAGGACATACCTATATGTGGAAATATTGAATTTGTATTCTGGAATTATTGGAATATTCTGAATAATTTAGTCGTAGTATGGGTATTCCTTTTTTTTGCGAATGTGAAATGTGTTATGCCAGGGAATAGGGGAGGGAAACGATTAAAAAAGAGAAAAGCCAGTAATTAAGTTATTGTCTTTCATAGAAGCATTTAGGAGTGCACACGGCCAATTGTGAAAATGTCAACCTCATCCTTGAATTATTTAAACTATCACAATCGTCAATTAGAAGAGATGTGTCCGAGATGTCAGAGAAATTATTTGGTTGACGTCGCACGTAGAAGAGGCAGGCTTGATGGAGACCTTAGTTTTTCATTTCACTTTGGAAGCGAATCCCACTAAGGTGCGTGGTTAGGGAAGGTTCGATTGGTTTTCATTGAGGTGCACTTGGACCAGTTGAAGATCCATTAAAATATGTAGCACTAGAATCACAAAGATTTCTTGTGGATCTTCTAAAGTTCGGCGATATTTGTGTGGGAGAGATAATTCGAATATGGGAAGTGGTTACTGCAAAAGGATTATATATAGTTATATAAATAAATACACGGTTATATTGTTTATTAATTTTATTTTTATTATTTATCACTAACATATGTACGTGTTTTCTTCAACTCAGTTACATGGGACGTCCGAGTGTCATAGAACTCAACAGATTATAATTCTGTGATGTGTGGCTAACTCGAAGGGTTCATAGCCACAGTAAATTCGATTGTATTTAAAGTACGTGATTTGATCACATCAATATAAAAAGTTATGAAGTTGATGCTAAATCAAGAAAAGTCCTGAAAAACGGCAAACCAATCTGATGAAACTCAGAAGATCAGCTGTCATATACACTGAGTCTGTGAAAGGCAGAAAATCTCTGTCTTATGCTTCAGACTTACTACCAGGTAACTTGAGCAGTACAAACCCACAACTAGCTTCCATCACCGATGCTGCCAGAGAGCTGAGTAACTCAACACGCCGTAGCTGGTGACTATTTCGGTTTTAATGACGAATAAGGCCATTCAATGGGATGCTGCTTTCATGACTTCGAGAGGTCTGGAACGGATGGGATGTGACCAGATATGCTACAAAAAGTTTTAACCCAGCTGCTAGCAATTTGGAAGATTGTTAACCTCATTGCTAACCATAAGAATTATAAGAGTAGTCTTTATACCGAGAATCGATAACTATTATACACACCACTCGCCAGTCTGACTTAATTCATGTTGAATGGCCTGGAATGCATCCTCTGTCCGAGGTTTAAAATCCGGTGGGCAGATTTGAGGGCTCAATAGATAAGAGGGAGTACGCACGAAGCATTTTCATCCACATTGACAGTGCAATTGACGACCAGACCTCATATCGTAGACGAGTCACTAGTTTTGTGGATAAGAACAATGTTAGTAACAGCGAATACTGACTACGGCCAATGCATGTGATGATCGCCATTCGTTTGTTCAACAAATCTAAGTTCTCTGAACTAAGAATATCGCATTGGAAACCTTCTAAGGTAAGTCACCCTCCTTGCAGTGCCAGGGAGCTCTGTTCACCACATGGAGCTTGTCATAGAGGTGGGTCATTTCAATACATATGACTAAAATAAAGCCAATTATATCCTATTCGCTGGTTATCTGGTAGAATAAGCTTTCTCGAAAATATGTCACTGGTGCTTTTATCAGCCTCCAAAGAACAGACAGACCATTATGGACTTTCTTGGTTCCGCTCCAGATGCACTGATGAATCTTCAAACCCGGATTAAGATGCGACCTTTCTGGACAGTGACAGCGTTAGATTTCACTCCTCGTTAGGAAAACTTATGTATGTCTTCCAAGCGCAGACAATTAAAGATTAAAAAGATTATTAAAGATTAAAAGATATAAAAAGATAAAACTAATGGCCGCAGGTAGAAACGAATTCACTGCAGATGGCACTTGCAAATGTTTAAATAACGACTTTCTGATATGCACGTGGAATGTTCGAACCCTTAACAGGCTTCGTGCAGCCGAGCAATTAGCTCGTGAATGCTTTCATGCAGGTATCAGCGCAATCCAGGAAGTGTGATAGGATGGGCCTAACGTAATGAGGATGAAAAACTGTGATATATGCTATGGTGATTGTTATATGCAAAAAATATAGAACAAATCTGATGCGGATTTATAATACGCGGCAGATTAAAGCAAAAAGACTTGACTTCCGACACATGAGCGAGCGTCTTATGACAATCCGCATTCGCTAACATAAGTATAATATGCGCCCATGCCCATACGGAAGACAAGGACGACGGCACCAACAAATTCTGCTACGAGCTCCTCATCAAGCCATATGAGCAATGTCCGAAGTATGTCTTTAAAATATCCTATTACGTAAGAATAAGAAGGAAGGGTATCTTTGGGACAACAGCTGGTAAGCATATCTATATGACACCACGTCTGGCAATAGTTTATTGGCTTTGGGACGAGACAAATTATCGCGAAAGGTCATGGCTTCGTCACCTTAATATAAACATGGAGACATGGCGGTCTCCGGAGTATTAAACGCTAGGTAAAATTGATCACATTGCGATGGACGTAATGTATGCCTCTAGTATTTCTGGAGCCAAGGTGCAAATGCTGATTTCTCAAGCACCATAACAAAGAATAACTTCTGTGAGAAGAAATAATTTAAAAAAGCTGCAATCACAAGAGACCGTCAGAATCTCCGGTGAACCCGTGTCCCGAAACCTGTTAAAAACTTTGCTGCCAAGTACCGAGGGCAACGCTGCTAACTTACCATTCAGAATGATGCAGCTGATGTGCTCGGTTTCAATAGACCACCACCAAGAAATTCCTGGTTTGATGTAGAATGACGGCAATCACCTGCAGCTAAACAAGAAACATTCAAAGCAGCGCTGCAACAAAGAGAACGGGAAGTGCGCGATAGCAGATATTGAGACGGAAGTTTCAGCAGCAAATACAAAGAGCGTATCAAGGTAAGGGGTCTTCCCTATATCCTATAATATATGCTGTCAAGAAGAAGGGGAACACAACATCGACGAATTGGACAGAATGTCACAGTAGACTGCTACAATTTCGAGGTTGAAAGGGATTTTGTCTACCTCGGCGGTGCTATAAATTCTGCAGAAATAAAACGAAGAAACTCTTGCAAATCACTCTTTCTTTGGGGTAAGAATTGAGTATTAAGGACCTATCCCGAAAAACTAAAGAGACTCTATATAAAATCTACGTCATTCAATTTCTACTTTATGGCGCTGAAACATGGACTCTATCGAAAGCGTATGAAGATATTCTCGTTCGCTTCGAGAGAAAATTTTTTAAATAGTATTCGGTCCCGTTTGCGTTGGCGTGGTTTGGAGGAAAAAATTCAACGGCGAGCTATGCAAGCTATACATCGATATCGACCTAGTTAGAAAGAGATTGCTAGGACATCTAGAGCAAATGGACACCAAAGCTAAGGGTCTAAGAATCTAATCCGGAGGGTTAAGAGTAGTAGTACAACGCAGTAGAGAAAGACCTCACCTTAGGTGGCGCGCACAAGTAAAAGGGGACCTCAACCGACTTGGAGTGCACACTGTAGGTAGTTAACAGTTAGCTAAAGACCAGGCTAACTGTAAAGTTTTGTTAGTCGAGGCCTATATTCACCCCGAACTGAAGCACCATCTAAATAAGTAAATACAATTGCAAAGAAATACATTAAGAAGAATCCCTGGAGAGAGCGAAGTGTGTGCATGTGTAGTAGCATTTCTTGCTGAACACTCTCACCACTTGAAAATACAAAACTTCGTTGAACGCCATTGGAAAGCTGAATTCATTAAGTCCCGTCTAAATGAGAGAAATTAGATCCCAGGTTTATTGCTGTCCCACAGAAAAAGGCTCCAAGCTGCTTACTACCGTCATCGTGACGCTATTCTAAGCACATAAGTGTGATGGTCATAAAACCTATAAAACCTATGAAGAACACCGCAGAGCATTACCTTTGTGTGTGCCCAAACTCTAGACTACGCTACATGTACTCGCCGCTGGCGTGGTGGGTGCTGGCACTTTATCTATTGAGCTTACTCATCTCTTTTAAAAAGACTGAGAAAATTCAGTAAAAGGAATATTTGAGGAGTACAATAGACTAGTTGTTTGTCTGAGTTCTCTATTCTGACACAAAAAAAAGGTACATGGTGAAGGAATGATGCAATTGCTTAGTTTTTTTCAGATTGGTTAAACAGACATGATGCCAAATCAAACTCTTATATGCCTTAGTTTCCAAAATATCATGGGAAGAAATGTCTGTACACATTTAGAAAGATATCTCCAATGACCGACATCATGGCAAAATAAGCTATCAGATGTTCCACTGTCTCCTCTGAAAATATTAAATAACATATGTGGCTGCTAAGAGAAAAATCAATAATAAAATATCAAAGTCAGAACGTCAAATGTTCTTTGTCAGAAACCCCTTTGTCACCATCTCACTAGATACTGTTGGTATAGGAACATTTTCCCATAGACATAATCTTGTCAGTATCATCGTAACGCTTATCCAAAGAGTTACATCAATCCTTCTCTCAGCACTACTGCATTTAGACTTTTTCCACGGTCTACCACCCTAACCTACCCTCAAAGTCCTGTCATGTAAAGCCACAGCAAGGATTTTCGATTTCATTTTCCAACTTTTATCTTGTCTTCGTTTACTCTGAAAAGTCCAAAGATCAAGCTTCGAAATCACCCTAAGAGTTCAACCCTTGTTTGAAATCCCCTTTTAATTGTTTTCTTTTTTACGAAATCATCTTCACCGACCATCATCTCTTACCCAAAGGATACCAAAAAAGAGCATCGGTCAACAAGAAAACCCTTTCGAGAATAAAAACAAAATTCCTTGACATGGCAGACCGTTCACAATCTTAAGGTTGTTCGTCTACTGTAACAGCAGACCACGTATCCTCGACATTGTTATACATTGGTACGAGTATCCTATGTTTTTCATTCTCCTCTTCCCTACATCAGCTGACACATCCTTTCAGTTGCACATGTGTTAATTTATCACTTCCGTCCGGGAACCAGAATAAAACGTTTGTGTCAAACGCAGAGAAGATATCACTCGACAAGCTGATTCTCTAAACTGGGTACTTGTAGTGCGAGGTTCTATAGTTGTTGTGTTTCTCTGGTATCGACCGCAATCGAGGATATCGTCTTTAATGTGAACAGATTGGAGTACGGAATTAAATGCTTTGCTGGCAAGAAAATTGGTCCTACTTCATAGTTTCCAACAAGGAATCAAAACTTTTTAACTGGGAGTGCGGGTATTTACAAAGTTTCTAACGCATTATGTGAGATTTGAGGTTTCTAAAGGATTCCTCCAGAAGCTTCCTCTGGAGCTTATCGAATTTGAAAGAAAAAACGCATCTTTATTGTTGAGAAAAGGATTATGAAAGATTTTCCTGTTGAATTGTAGCTGAAAAACATTTGTATAAGGAAGTGGAAAAGGGGAGAAGCATCTTTTGTTTGATGGAATTTACCAAACCTGGTGGATGTGCTAGTAGCTTTGCATTTTAAGCGAAATTTAATATGCGACCTTCAACAACACTAAAACTAATTTTCTAGTAAACAAGTTCAAGAGGCAAAAGTCAATTCAAAAGATGTCAGCTGGTGGAGGTGCGTAAATATTTACAGAATGTGGCCTCAAGGTTGTGTTTCAGTCGGATTTAGTGTCAAGGGGGAGATTGTATCGCATAATATCTGGTTGTATTAGGTTAAGGGGTAAGTGAAAAAGATTTTCATTCTGTTATCAAATTTCTATTTCAGTGGCAGTTTACGTTTCATAGACACCGACCACGACCTTGTGCGGCTGTTTTTAAACCAACATTTATATTTGCAAGTTCATTTGGATCTATGGAATTCACTTGGTAATCCTAGTAAGGGAAAGCATAACGACAGAATTAATTTGTGTAGGTAAGGCAGTCATGAATGGTAAGAAATTTTCGCATTGATTCCAGGATTTACAAATTGATAAATGACAGATATTATATTTATAATAGTTTACATACAAATATACATATATCGTACGAAAATGAAATGAAAATGAAAAAAAATTACACTTTTTCAATCGCGCGTTTTTGCTTTGAAGTTTGATTATGTGGACGACATCCAATACCAAAAACACTCAATTTCCGCATTCGCATGCTGTTGTGCCTTGTGCCGATTATCATCAAATGCAGACCAAAAACCGTGCAAATGAGTATTGTTCCTGTTTTCAGGAAAATGTTTGCACACAGCGCGGGCGAAGGAAAGTTAGGGAGCAAAAAAAGATTGGTACCAATGTAAATTGGTCTTAAATGTTTTCACGTTACAATGACTAGGAAATAAAGAGCTCGGCAGAGCAGTCCATAAGCGAGTTGTACGGCTTAGGAAAGAATCCCGATATTTCAGAGTACGTCCGAAAGTAGGCTTGAGGTTATACTGGTGAACACTCATAGCGAGAACGGGCGGAATACTACTGGCAATTTCGGTGGAGTACTAGTGGTAAAAATGGCCATAGAATAAGGTGAGGCAAGAGACGCTACGTCGGTGTTTTATACCAAGGTTTTTGGATTCAATTATTCCAATGCAAGTAATTATTGACACACATACCGAGAATTGAAAGTTTTATTTAAATTTCGCTTTAACGACAGCAGACAGAACTGTGTTTTGGAAGAACCTAATTTTACTCTGTTGATGGTTTCGCATTTGGTGAAGCTATTTATATTGGAAATTAATGAGCTTAACATACGCTGACGTTCCCGTCATACAGCTAAAGAGCAGGGACGTTAATCCGGGAACGGATATGAACAGCAGAGATTACTGTCGTGAGGAAGAAATATATTGGAGTAGAAGTACCAGACAAGAGATCATTGCTAAAAATTAAGAAGAGTGTCGGAGACAGAACACAGCCCTGGGGCACATTTATTTCCGAATATCAGACTTGGAACCGCCCAAGGCAATCTGAAATGAACGTTCCGAAAAGTAATTGCTAATCCTTTCGGAGTGCGAAAGTGGACTCATTCCATTGAAGACTCGACGCACCAAAGTGTAGGCGGAGACAGAGCACAATCTGGAAGTGTTGAGCTGACCGTAAAGCGTGAAGCAAGCAGATTGTCTTTGACCAAAGAGCTGACAGCTGGAATGTCATTATAAATGAGCGTTGGGATGGAGGATGAGGCAGAATTTCGAATGTTTTTGATGAACGCTAATAGCTTCTTCTATCTTTGGTACATTGTAGTATTTTTTGCCTCAGTTTTTGGTCATATGGAATTTCCACACGCTTATGAAAGGTTTTGCAGTCATTCTTGGCTCGTTTGAACTTTTTTCGGTTTTCCTCTGTCGGGAAAAAAAAACATTTCTCTAACTCTCACAACCTCTTTACAGCTCGAGTCGTACCACGATTTTTTTTTTGGTTTGATACTTTTAGTCCGGTGAGGGATAAGGGATCTCAAAGAAAATAATATCTGTGATCATATCAGCAACGGCATCCACGTCGTTATACGAGTAGAGGAAACATAACAACCAGTAAAAATTCCTAAAAAAGATGTTAAGTCCACTCCAATTAGTTTTCTCGTATTGCCATACGGTTCTTTTATTAAGCTTTTCTCTAATTGTGTGTTGGGTGTACAAGCAATTAGCTAATAGTGTAGTTAATTATTAATTATTAATTAATCATTAATTAATTATTAATTATTGGCTCGGGTCTACCCCGGACAACTTTATTAAGCTTATTAAGAAGCAAAACTTAAAGCTAGACTTAAAAACTAACAAAGATATACTTAACCTAATGAGGCAAGGAGAAATGGAGGACGGGGAAGATGTTAAGGGAGTGACATATTGAGCAGCGCTTTTTTTATTTCTTGTTTGCTGTTATTTAGGCCAAAGACTTCGGCGTAGTTGTTCGTTATACGCAACATTCTAGATATGGGTTCAAAGTGACCGTAGTTGGTGCGATGAGTTCGGATCAGGAAGAGTGGGACAAATCTTAGATTACGGGGATTGGTAGTGAATGCAATATTTTGCGTTATTCTCGAGCAGTCGATATTTCCAGTCAGTAACTGGTGGATAAAAAGTACATCGTTAGGGTATGCATGCTAATTAGTTTTAGCCTATTTTCATAGGGGGATAATCCATATGGATCGGCCCAAGGTAGACCACGAAGTGAAAAACGGATAAACCTGCGTTGGACTGATTCTATTCTTCGAATGTGGGTTAGTTTATAGGGTGACCAAACTTGCAATATTCGAGAAGATGCCTGACTTTGTAACGTAAGGGTTGGAAAATTCTTTTGACCAGCGTTTGATAAAGCCAAGTGCAGAGTTAGCTTTATTTATAATGCTGTCAATATGTGAGTCGAAATTCAATTCTCTATCACAATTTATACCTAGATCCCGTACTTGGGTAGTGGAAGGAATTGGCTCATCGCAGATGAAGTAGTTATCAGAGGGAGAACTTAAAAGCAACTCCAGTGTATTTGTCTGTCAAAGTCTGGCATTCGTGTGGGCTCATTTACAAGCTGGGTCATCTTCAGCGAAGATCTCAACACACTGTCCTTCGGGTATTGCCTGTCCAGAATGTCGAAGCCATCCAGAATTGTGTGTATGAAATCGGCCCTAATAAGAAAATTCTTTGTATGGAGTTAGACAGCGCATCGAACTCGTCATCGATCGAATTGCTGTCCAGTTTGTGGCTTCTGCAAATAAAGCAATAGATAAAGATAATTTGCTTACGTAGATGGAATTTCAACCACATGAAGTTACATTTCGGATTGGAACAGAAACTACATTGTAGTGGGGGAACAAAAGGAATACATGGAAATGTCAGATAATAGGAATTACAGAGTTTCCTGTTCAGTGTGCAAGAAAACGAAGCGAAATTTCTCTAATTTGAACATTGTTGCTGGCCCGTCAATTAAGAAAAATGAAATTTTGAGCCTTTTGTGGATGCAAGCATGTGGCTTTGAGAGTGAGGGAAGTATTTCGCATTTTATTGGAAGAAAAATACTGAATTGTGCATGCTGCACGTTTATTAAATCTAGATAACAATGAAAATCAGGAGGGCTTAGATTTAGAAGATGTTCCTTTCCCTAAACATGTTAGACATTTAAGAAATTCAGGTATGTCGTGCACAAATTGTGGCAATTTGTTAAAAAAAATGCGTAAAAAAGTTTCCATTTGCAAACAAAATAACAAAAAACTATAACAAAAAGTTAATGGAATAGGCAGAGCTGGTTTAAGTGGAAATATAAAGTCAAAGGGAGTCAATTTAACATCCGAAATTCAAAACGTGGAGATGTCGGAACAATCAGAAATATTTTTGGGTTGGCTAATGGGACTGCCCAAATCAGAAACATAGAATAGCTCTGAGAAACAACTTTCTCAAAATATATTTTATCGCTCGCAGAGCGCTCACAAATTCCTCTGCGACGGTCTGGGCTTTCGATTTCTACGCATATCTAACTAATATCGCTGGGCTCCTGTTAAATGTTTGCAACTAGGTTGCATAAACAATGTTCATAATCCTTTAAAACTGAAAATCGCTACAATAAGTTACCTGTTTATTTATTGTTTACGATTTTCCCTATCTTATTAAATCTCTAAGAAATCTGTTGCTATAATCAGATTTGGCAACCCTAGATGGCGAAATTTCTTTTGGAAATTTATAATTTAGAAAGAGAAAACATTGAGAAGACTTGAAATTCACTAGTGCACACTTAGCTCCTAATGTATTTGAAAAAATGAGAATATGTCCAACAACGCAACCAAGTTCAATAGGAAAAAACCTGCTTACAATACACTTCAGACCTAGTACAAGCAAGACAAATGTTTACACCAAAATGAACGGATTTTTTGACAGCACAAAATGACTAAAATGTTTTAAAACTTTGTAGTGGAAGTAAAAACTGCGGTCCACAGTTACATAAAAGATATTTAGAAGTAACTGAGCGTCATACAAATTTCTGAGAGCTCACCAAGTAACTTTTGCTTTGAAGCACATTATTTACTTACTAAAAGAATTCATCAAGACATCTTAGAAAATTTGTTTTCCGTTAAACACATAAAGTGTGGCAATAACTAAAAATCCGACATGTCTTCATGTCGAAAATTCTTTCTTCTAACCTTATTACTTTTACACCATTTGGTACTGCGAAGTCCTAAGATTTCAGTTGCGATGAAAGTTTGGAAGAGCATGTTATAACCAGAATCAATGGTATCAATGCATAGCTGTTCAAATTGTTCAAAAACCCTCCAAAAAAAATTATGAAAAGTGACCAGATAGCAATGATAGTTTTTCCAATTGTTATGTTTCAGCAGCTGTTAAAATTACCAATGACATCCAGCTGTCAAAATATTCAGTGAGGTTTGCGATTTCATCATGCATCTTTTTAAGTTTGCTGAACATGCGGAAATTATTGTAAAGGGTCCGCATTTTAAGGTCTTTTTTTCAACTAGTGCTTATTTCGTGAATGGTAACACTAAGCTCATGTCTGATTTGACAGATAATTAGTTTTATCCGTCCGGTTAATAATGGAAAATAATTTCATTCAAATGGCTGCCTCGGCTGGCCATGCAGTAGCCTACACGATCGGTTCAATTTTTAAGCACATTATCGATTGTGTGCAGCTGTATTTCACCAATGGCTTCACGAATATTGTCCTTTAAAGCGTCAATTGTCTATGGCTTGTCGGCGTAACACTTATCTTTTACGGCACCCCACAAATAATAGTCCAACGGTGTCAAATCGCAGCTCCGAGGTGGCCAAACGACATCAGCTCTGCGGCTGATAATGCGATCTTCAAAAATAGGGCGCAAAAGATCGAGTGTAGCTTCGGCTGTGTGGCACGTAGCGCCGTCCTGTTGAAACCAAATGTTGCCAATATCCTCCTCTTCAATTTTTGTGAACAAAAATTCGTTCAACATGGCCCGATAACGATCGCCTTGCACATTTTCGAAGAAAAATGGCACCAAACAGTGACTCGTTTTGGGTGTATCGGCTTTACAATGTATGCGTGCGGGTTTTCTGTGCCCCAAATGCGACAATTTTGCTTGTTTACATACCCACCAAGATCAAAATGAGCTTCATCTGAAAAGATGATTTTTTTGGCAAAATCGGCATCACTTAGCGAAGCGAAAACTCATTGGATGGTCAGTTGGCTTCAACCATATTCGTTCAGCGGAAGGATAAAACTAATTATCTGTCGAATCAGATATGAGCTAAGTGTTACCATTCACGAAATAAGTACTAGTTGAAAAAAGAAACGTTAGATGGCGGACCCGTTATTAAAAAATATTATCGACATTCCGGCTCATTTGCAAATACGCACGGTGAATTACGTCGTGAGGTCGTTCGTCAACATGGCTTCAGTGCTCCATAGAAATCGGCAGTAGTATTCCGCACCTTCAAACTTTTAACCGTAATACCCGTCTGGCTATGAATGCTCATCAGTATACCCTCGAATCTACTTCCGGACGAACCCTAAAATATCGTGATTCGTTCCTAAAGCTTACAACTCGTGCGCCGTTTCCTCTTTTTCCATCCTCCCTGATTTTCCTTCGCCAGCGCTGTGTGCAAACATTTTAAGAGTACTTAAATCCCTTGAGCGCGCGCAAATTATAAAAAGAAATGTGTGCATTCGTCGCATCATATAAAAGTTTGAGCGTGAGCACACTCGTTTGGATATTAAGACAGAGATTGGTGCGGAATGAACAAAACAAAAGGTCAAATTTCAAGGTTAAACTCGTTTTTGTTAATGCAATTATTGTCTGTGATAGTTGGGTAACAAAGCGATATTAAAGATTCTCTTCTAAAGTAAGTTTTTGGCAGTCAGATGCATCGCGAAGTTGTGTGTTTTTCACAATTTTTTTAAAATACGGAAATCTGAATATTGACATTGCGGGTTAACCATTTTTGGTCTATTTTTTAAAGTTTATTCTGAAAAACAGGGTGATGAAAATAATAGAAAAATGTGTTAAGATAGCTTTTAGATAATTTTCGTTATTAAAAACATTAAATTATTTATTAAAACCGCTATTGAAAGTGAAGCATAATTTGTGTTTTCTTCTCATTTCGTGTATTTTTGAAAAGCCAAAAGTTGTGATTCTCACATTTTCCCACCATTATTTGTATATAACAATTTATTTTGATCTTTCCACTTTAAGAATACTCGTATATACGTTCATAAAATATAATAAATCATAAAATTTTAACCCAAAGTGAAACAATATTTCCCTCTTTTTTCTTAGATTCGAGTAATATGATCAAGCGTATTAAGATTTTTCATTTGTGGCATAGGGCGAAGAAAGGTCGCAGTGCTGCCAAGATTTATGAAACATGAACAATTTTTAAGGAAACTTACAATATTGAAAGTTTAGATGTACAGAAACGTATAACTTCGCTATGCAAAACCTTTTTTAAAAAATGGAATTCAAGTTCGCGAAAAGAAAACGTGTTTTTATCTACGTATAGTGCTTTTTTTTTTTTTTTTTATAATTTACGCGCGCCTAAGGAGTTAGATACCCTTTTACTGTTGCCAGGGCACGGGCGGAAAGGTAGTAAGGAGGAGAAAGGAAAATTGTTTTGTAGTGGTTCGAAACTCAGGTGTGTTTGGTTTCGGTATTTGCTCTCCAGGGGGTGGGAGTCCGAATAGGACGGAGAGTTTTTTCTTCACTCAGAGTGGAAGGTTATAATTCGCAGTAATTATTTGTGCTTGAAACTCTACAACAGCTTGGCTTGATTACATCGCGATCGAAGACTTCGGGTCTGTACAGAGCCCAATAGAAACAAATAATAATCAAGGTAGGCCAAAGAAGCAATTTTTAGAAAGCTCGTGACGAACTAAGAGAAGACGAATTGCTAGTGTGTTGGACTGTATCGTATAATGGTTTTATTCGATCTGATTAAATTACATAAGCTTTACAAATTATGTAATCTAAAGATGTTTTGAATTTATTGCTATAAACTTTGATTAAATTCAATAACAATATAAAATTTAAGACTTTTGTAACCATTTCTTTTATTTTCTATCATTTAAGATTGCATTTTTAGTTGTGACCGCCCTTATCATACAAATAGAAACTGCTGTGCGCCGATCAGCTGGATCAATCAACACGGCTTATTTTGCAGTTGGATTTGGGTCTACATCCGTATTAGATTGTGCCGACGCAAGAATTGAAGCCGGACGACCATAGACAACGAACTGAGTTCTCTAATTGGGCACTAGAAATATTGGCCGGAGACCCTGATTTTTGGCACAAAAATTATCTTTTTGGACCAGGCCTATTTTCGGCTCAGCGGCTATGTAACAAGCAAAATTGATGTTATTGAAGTGAAAACAATCCACAAGTGTTCAGTCAAGCATTAATGCATCCATAAAGATTGACTGTTCGGTGCGGTTTATGGCATGGCGGCATCATCGGACCTTATTTGTTTCGAAATGAGGAAGGACATACCGTTACCGTCAATGGTCTCAGGTATAGACCGATGTTAATCGACTCCCTGTGGTCACAGCTCGACAACATCGATATATCCAAGCTGCGGTTCCAACAGTACGGTGCTACATGCCATACAAGCGGGGCAACGCTCGAAGTTGTGACGGAGTAATTTGGCGACTGGGTAAACTCACGGTGAGCGTTCAGCAATTAGCCGCCACGATCATGCCGCGATCATGACACCACTCGATTATATTCTCTGAGGCTACACCAGAGATGCTAACAAACTAACCACTTTGGACGAGCTAGAGGTCAACATTAGAAACGCTGTTGCCGGAATAATACCGCACATTTTGGACCGAGTCATTAAAAATTTTATATCTCACACCGTTGTTGTTGTATTTAATTTTTTTTCCTATCGTTCTTATCTGTTCATCCTATAACATGTTCGTCTGAGTTTCTTATATGCGGGAACAACTTTTTGCAAAATAGTGATTTTGAAAGTCTTTTGGCAGTGTTTAAGAATATACGAGGGGCGTTCAATATATTCTCGGTATCGATATGAAGGAAAATGCGAATTCAATTTAAATTTTTATTTAAATTTTATTTAAATTTTATTTTTCAATATAATCTCCCCTAACATCAATGCATTTGTTACATCTTGAGATAAGCTTTTTTAAACCCTCAAAAAAATAAATTTCCTCTTTCTCTGCAAAATACCCATTTATTGCCGACTTGAGTTCTTCATCATCCGAAAATCTTTTTCCACGAAGACATTTTTTCAAATCCGGAAACAGGAAATAATCACTAGGGGCAAGGTCTGGACTATAGGGTGGGTGTTGGATTTCTTCGAAACCACAATCTCGCGCAGCAGCCTTGGAAACTCGCGCCGTGTGAACAGGAGCGTTGTCGTGAAAAAGCAACACACCCGCTGCGAGTTTACCCCGTCTTTTCTTTTTAATTACCTCCCGCAAATTATGCAAAGTGGAAGCGTAGGATGTGGCGTTGACGGTTTCACCTTTTTTTTTGTACTCAATGAGCAAGATTCCCTTTGAGTCCCAAAAAACTGTGGCCATGAGCTTCCCGGCAGACGGAGTGACTTTGAACTTCTTCGGGGCGTCTGTTCCTTTTTTATGCCACTGCACTCTTGTTTGCTTTCAGGGTCATAGTGGTGGACCCATGTTTCGTCCCCAGTAACAATTCGATCCATAACACCGTCCGCGTTCTCACTACACATCTCCAAAAGCTCTCTACAGCATGCGATTCTCACTTTTTTCTGAGGCGCTGTGAGCATTCGTGGCACCCACCTTGCACTGACCTTTGAAAGGTTAAGATGGTCATGAAGAATGGTGTGAATGGTACCAATTGAAAGCTTGGTGATCTCTGCCATCATTTTCACCTTTATTCGGGCATCCTCAAGAACAAGTTTTTCGACTTCTTTGATGCTTTCTCCCGTACAAGCAGTAGCCGGGGCGCCGGAGCGGGGGTCGTCTTCAATGCTCTCTCTGCCTCTCTTGAACTTACTTGACCACTTTTGCACAGTTGATAATGAAGGTGCGGAACCCTGGTAAACAGCCACCATCTCTTCATGAATAGTTTTTTGACTTTTTCTTTGCTTAGTGAGAAATTTAATTACAGCGCGATGCTCAATGCTCGTCTCAGTTGCCATTATGATTCTGTTTAACTAGAGATAAAACGCGAATTAATAATCACATTTATATGAAATTTTACATGAATGCACTAAAATAATAGTATTACTTGATAAATAAGTCAATTTATATAGACAACCACAGCTTCACCCCGATACCGAGAATATATTGAACGCCTCTCGTATCAGCATGTATATATGTGTGTTTCATTTCGAAATATTTCATGTAGTTTTTAGATAGCACCCCCATAAACAGAATATTAAGGAAACTATGGATTTGGAATACATTAGACAAACAAGTTTTAGAGATCCAATATCGAGGACCTACGTTCTAGATCTAGAATTACAGACTTATAAGGCCCCAATTCTATGTTGTAATAGCAGGTTTATTTTTCTAAGGGCGGAATTCTAGCCCTAGAATAGCACGTTTGTTTTTCAGGACATGTAGAGATGCGACTGGGTGTTTCCCTGCTCTGAAGCTCTATAACTATGCAAACGAAGCAAAATTATCTCATAGATGATGCCGATGGAAACATATGATTGTATTTGAGATGTCTCCGTTATCTTGCAACACCATCGCATTTTCTACTTCAACAACTAAAATTATTCAACCGAAAATAACATAGCAGTATGTTAAAAATAACTCTCGCAACGAATCGGAATTTGAACTTAATATCTAAGCATCAACCCATGTGAGGAATTAAGCCCTTAATGCACGTATCCTCACAAAGTTACTATCATTTTAAGTGAATTATCAGTATCAGACAAAATTGCAGTTACTACTAATATGCTTTCAATCAGATGGTTGTGGACACGTCCTGAAGTACTTCTATGTACAGAAAACTTGAGCAATTTGCAGCATCACAAGAGCTACCTAACATACTGTGTGCAGCATTTACGATTCCAAGTTTTCATATACACTTAAGGCTTTAGTAGGAAAGCATCATCATCAGTTGCCATACCAAGGAGTAAAGTAGAGTTATTGCAGTACCAATCTATAAACACACATACGAATAGATATATGTACATCGGAAGGAAGTTTCAAAACAGCTATTAAATCTCTATTCGTTACGAGTATTAGAGTTTATTGCAACGCTTACAAGAAATTCTAATCATGTAGCTGTGTTTATAGCCATGGAAATAAAGTTCTCCTATAAATTGCTACGGACTTCGAAAAAGAAATACGGAGAGGGATTATAGTTAGTGTTGGGGTTTAAGAACCAATAAGTCTACCTTGTATTTTTACGGTATTGCAATTTGATGCAAAGAGTAAATGTCTTTAATGCAACTTCTGCAGCTGAAACTTACAACTCATAAACATGAAAATGTTTACAGTTAACTTTGTTTTTCAGCGAATTGTACTTGGTCTCTAAAATAGCAGAATTCAGAAATGGTAAATATAGTTCGATCGAAACGAGACAAATAAAGACGCTTTTAATCTTCACTGCATCATATCAGGGAAAATATCAGCATTATACACTACCTCGGGATCAAAAGACTCTAATTGCCCATGAGGGAATCTCCATGCCCTTGCCTAAAAACAGCTGGGGAGATATTATTGTGCTAATTAACCTGGATGCCTGGGATGTACTATTAGGATAGCCAAAGAGGGCCTTCTGGAGATTCCAAGTGCAGGACCTATTACCACACTGTGTTAATTGTGTTAATTTTCTCCACTCGGACTTGACTTTCCACACTTATCAGCACGAGTCTTGAGCAGAAGAAAATAGCAACATTTCCCATCAGGAATAACTGAACTACGGCGGATGAATTGATGTGACTGAATCAACGGTCAGGTTGGCGAATTCCTTATACTTCAACGTATTTGGAGCTGTGGTAAAAATAAAATTTTCAGGGCTAGTCATGGTGGAGAAATGACAGCAAATGAATCAACGGGAAGTCGATGCCGATTATTGGATCCGATGTTTGAAAATTCGGCCCCTTTTTCCTAAGCCCGTCCAGAAACGACCTGACGGTCTAGGTTGGGGGTTATGCATGGAGTCAAATTCCACTATTCCGAAATGGATGTGGGAACCCATTTCAATGTTCTAAGAAACTCTCTTTGTTTTGTTGATAGTATAGCTCGACAATTTCAAGTTGTTGAAAAGTTTTTGCACATGTCATCATACGCACAAACCATAATGGTAGAATATAATTTTTTATTGTAACCTAACCTTGATCGTACAAAAATCGTATATATGCCTCTTTTCTTTTAATGAGAACAAGTTGATGGATAGCAACTTACGATACAAGGGCTTTCGGTGTTGTTGTTTTATGTCTTTTCTCCACCCAATTTAAGGAGAAAGATATATACATATGTATGTATACAAATTATAAATATAGATTTGCCTTCTGGTAAGATAAGTGGGGTAGAAGGAGAAAGCAAGCCATGCATAGTAATTGATAACGCTATTTTTCACCGAAAATGCGGTATTTGTTTTGTGTACCGAATAATCACGCCATTGAGGGGACAAAAAACAAGGCAAGCAGAGTTGTAGAGAACTGATGTACAATGTCCCATCTCTGATGTACAATGTCCCATCTCCAACATAATAATAATAACTATCATTAACATTCATTAACTATCATTATCATTAACTATCATTAACATTTACATATTATACTTATGTGAAGCACACAATCAACTAGCGTGGTGGTCTTGACTCTTTGACAGTTTTTCTGAGAGTCAGTCCAATTTGTATATTTCATAGTAGAATTGAAGACAAAGAATTGAAAAGATAACGAGTTTAATTGAGAAACACAACATGGCGCAGTCGGTTTAAAGAAAAAAAAAAATAAAATTACCAAGTGAAGAATAAAGCCGAAAAACATTAACATTAAAACAATAAAATGGCAAATTGTGATTTCCAAAAACCTGGCCCCTTAATAGTGGATGGAAATGTCAAAGTGAATTGGCGCAAATTTTACAACATGTGGAAAATATATACGGTGGCCACAAAAACCGACACTGAAAGTGAGGCTATCCAGACAGCAAGATTTTTGTCCTGTGCTGGAGAAAAAGCCATTGAGATATTCCAAACGCTGCCTATAATTGAAGCTAATAAAAACAAAATCAATGAAGTCATAAAAGCATTTGAAACATATTGTATGCCAAGAAGCGACGTGGTCTACGAGCGATATATATTCTTCTCAAGAATCCAAAAGGAAGGAGAGCCGTTCGAGCAGTTTCTATCTGACATCGTCAAATTAGCGGAAAGTTGTGATTTTGATTGCCAAAAGAATGACATGATCAGAGATCGAATCGTCATGGGTATTGCAGAGCCAAACATACGCTTGCAGCTATTCAAGACCGATAATCTTGACCTAACTAAGGCTAAAGAACTTTGTCGCGTGGCAGAGCAAGCAAGCATGCAAGCTCAACAGATGCAAGCAGAACGAGGATCATCAATTGCAGTAATTCTAAATAAAAGTCATCAACAACAAAATAACAAGCATTCTAATATAAATTTCAATAGTAGTAATCATGTTTCTAAATTTTTATCTAATTCTAATTATAGATCTCCAATGCATGTAACAAAGAGAAGAGACCACCATACTAGTGAAGATCAAAAACAGTTGAATTCGAGAAGAAATATGAATGCTGTCGGGTGTGACAAGTGTAAGAGAAACCATATTCAAGGTCGCTGTCCAGCATTTGGAAAAAATTGTTTGAGATGTGGCAAGTACAATCATTTTGCATCAGCATGTAGATTTAAGGGTATAAATGATATTAACAGTAACGAAATGGATTACGAGGATGATGGGGATGAGTCATATATTGATTCGATAGAGGTGGTTGGTGTTAGTTCGGGTGGTAGCATTGGTTCGATTAATCAGGTTCGACAGAGTGGCAAGAGTTGGCATGAAAATATTACGATAGAAAATCGTTTGGTTAACTTTAAATTGGACAGTGGGGCCGATGTCAACGTTATACCATTTAAAGATGTAAAAAAAATGAACTGTAAACATAAAATTAAACCGGTAAGAACTAAATTAGAGGCATATGGTGGTTCTCATATTCCAACGAAGGGGTTAGTTCGTCTTCGCGCTCAATATAAAAATAAAATAATTGAGGCAGATTTTATGGTAGTCGGCAATGATTCAAAGCCATTACTAGGGCTTAGTTCGTGTGTAGACTTAGGGTTAATTCAAAGTGTGCATGAAGTGGGCAATAAGAGTGAATTTATTCTTAAAAATAATGATGTATTTTCGGGTGATGGACGATTCCCAGATAAGTGCTCATTAGAATTAAAACCAAAGAGTATTTCTGTAAGTAAACCTCCGAGGCGAATACCAATTGGTATCAGACAAAAAGTTAAGGAAGCACTTGAAAATATGGAGCGTCGCGGAATAGTCAGCAAGCGCGATCAACCGTCTGCATGGGCACACCAGTTAGTAGTTGTAGAAAAGGCCAACGGGTCTTTGAGACTATGCCTAGATCCCAGTGCCCTTAACGTGAATTTGAAAGATGAGCACTGTATAATTCCTACACTTGATGATTTTTGTAATGCGATGAGAGAACTTAAGTACTTTTCAGTTTTTGACTTAAAGTTTAATTGAGAAACACAACAAGAACTGGTATTGGTTTTAACAAGGTCTTCCATAAGGACATCCGTATACACCAATATTTCAGTTGTTGTGTGAAAATGGAGTCTGGAAATAATAACAGGGTTTTCTGAATTGAACTTTAATTTTCTTTATTCTTCTTGTTAATACTAGGCGTCGTGCCTTCTTGGTACCCAAAACTAGACTGTACATGTCGTCGTTCTCCATGCCTCCTCTATGTCTTTCGACTATCATATCTCTTCGATCACTCAATAGGTCACCAAAGTGATCCAATCGATGCAACACGTTCTTGCACTTGTTTGTTTAATCTCAAGAATACGTAACATTTGATATTGAATACTTTGTGACCTTACTTTTATTTATTGCGGGTACTTGAGTGGGCCAGTGTGGCGGGACTCGTGTGTTCGTTGCAGTGGGTCAGTTGCATGTTTGAACATGTACTGAACTGGGTTTTGCTCCAGTGCTGGTGCAATAGGATCGGGGACTCAAGTGGCACAAGAAACATACAAGCAGTATGTGTATGCACAACACAGTCTAGACACATACTATGGTATAGTATAGTATAGTAGTGCTCTTGATTTTACCCGGGTAATACCCATCTCAACAATTAGCCGGTTACCCAGGTAACCAGGTAATGCGGGTAATACCCAATTTCAGCTATCGGGTACCCGACAATATCGGCTAATGGGTACTCAAGAGTCACAAATACTCTAATTCAATAAAGATGGTAATGTTCACATTTAGTGAGGATGGGGAACATATTCCACAGAGACAATTTGGCTGGCATGAGTTAAAATTAATTCAAAGTTGCCCTGCAAAATGGGATGCATCTTATTTAATGTGCGAAGCACTCTTAGCAACTCGAAGTGCTGTTATTGCGGTTTTGGCACATAGAGGTATTACATCTCCAACATTAGCTCTGAAATTTGTAGTAAGCGAAAGGTCACAAACAGAAACGATGGTTAAAATCTTGAAGCCATTCCAAGTTGCAACAACATTACTTTGCGAAGAAAATATAATTCCAATCTACGGCCGATTATATGTGTACTGTGTACTAATTAATAAACACCTAAAAAAAAACATCTGAGATAGAGAAAATATTGTCAGCTTCATGGGAATCATGAAAGAAAGCTTGCAGAGCAGGTTTAAAATGGATAGGCAGGAATTTGAAGAAGTTCCAGAACGAGTTTCCTCTTTTTTGGATCCAAGACATAAAAACTTGGAAGTTGAGGCTGAAGAAGTGAGAGTACTTTTTAGAAAACATGTGCGTAACTTGGTAGAAAACTCTGTGTCCATCGATAGTAGAGAAGTCTTGAGTTAAAAATTGAGTTCCACGATTAAAATGGTGGAAAAATAATGCAGAAAAATATCCAAACCTGGCATTGCTGGCCAAGAAATATTTATGCGTACCAGCGACATGACCCGGGTATTACCCGAAAATATGGGTACCCGGGTATCAAGAGCTTTAGTATATAGCCTTCCAAGCCGAATACTCAGTATCCATCAGCCAAGCAAACGACAAAATTCTAAGCGATATCGGTCCCGTGACATAAGACCAAATCTCAAAATTTATGACATTTTGAGAATTATGGAATTATGGAATTTCAATACAACCAAACACTAAGGCAAAAAATACTAAAATGCACCAAACACTGTTAATCGTTCACCAAAATCATTGGAAATTCTGCCTCATCCTCCATCCCAACGCTCATTTATAATGACATTCCAGCTGTCAGCTCCTTGGATAAAGCCAATCTACTTACTGTACACTTTGCGGCCAGCTCAACACTTCCAGATTTTGTTTTTCCCCGCCTACACACTCGTGTAGTAGAAAGTGTACTTAAAGGTCTTAACGTACACAAATCCGCATTTATAGATTTTATATTTTTATTCTTCTTCTGAAGAGGTGTTCTTCCACCCTGGCAAAACCATTGCGTACGATTTTTCATCAATCCTATTCTTTAGGACTCTTTCCGAGAAGATGGAAATTAGCATTTGTCCAGCCCATCCCTAAAAAGGACGAATCTTCTTTTCTCTCCTCCTACAGACCCATTGCACTTATGGCTCTTCTCTTCAAGATTATGGAAATGCCGATAAACCGTCGGCTCATGAAATATCTCGATACTCGAAAACTTCTCAATGACCGGCAGTTCGGTTTTCGTAGCAACAGGTCCACTGGTGATTTGATGGCATACTTCAACGAAAAAAAATTCTAAGGCATTTGACAGAATTTGACATCAGGCTCTTTTTCGGAAATGTGTGATTTCAAGGGATTATAAATTACCTTTCGGAACCTTCAATTCAAGTTGTTTTGGACGGTTTCAAGTCTGATATTCATAAAATAAATGCGGGGTGCTACAGGACTACGTTATGTATCCGGTACTGTTCTTAACTTTCATCAATGATCTCTTGTCTGCTACTTCTAATCCAATCTAATCTAATCTTATCTATTCTTTGCTGAAGACAGTATGAATTTTACTTTTCGGTTTTATAGTAGAACAGGAACGGCAATGTATGTTAAGCTCATTACATTCCGATATTAACACTATAACCAACTGGGGAACTATGGGCAAAGTGGAGTTTAATGCTTCGAAAATACAATGCTGTCTGATGTCGTTAAAGCAGATTTTAAATACCCAGCCATTATCTATGAATGACACTTGCATCGTCGAAACCCAAAAATTGTCCATTCTTGGCATGTGTGTCAATGACAACTTAAGTACGTTAGAATGACCACATTTTCGATGTCGTCAAAAATTATGCGAAATGTCTAGGTTTCCTGAAACGATATTTCACACTCTCTGATCTGGCCCCAGTTTCAGTTTCAGTTTTAAATGTATTTTATTTTCTTAACACTAACTCTTACATTCTAACAAAAAATGCTTAAATGCTAGCTTACAATTACTTAACAATCTTATACTAACTTACTGGCCCCACACAGGCACTCTAAGCTACTCTGAATACTTATAGCTATGTCTTTCGACTTCATTTACGTTTTACTTAGAACTATTTATTTTGTATACTTAAAGCTAAGAAAAAAATTTGTTAACAAAACTTAGCATATGGACTTTTTTTTTTAATAAAACTTAGTATCTAACTTAAAATAAACCTTAGCCTACCTAACCTAAATGTGCAATACACACATAAACACACATAGACGTTATACACAATCATATACCTATATCAGTATACACCTTTGTATACACTGATATATGTATATCTTAAATGCTAACCGAAACCTATGTAAGCTGGCCACCGCTATTCACAGAGCAAATAAATTGGTCAGCTCTGCCTCTTTAGTGAGGCTGGTCCGTAATTGACGGAAACGACGACGAAACATCTTCTCCATCATTCAACCACCAGAAATGCTGGTGCTGCCGAACGACATCCCTCTTATCGCGATTCCCCACCGCCCTACTGAACCTGAGGCGATCCACACTGCCGTGTGCGACGTCTCTGTTGTAGTTGAGTCGCCTGTCCCCAGCTGTCCGAGCGACATGGAAGATAAACGGAACCACTGATCTATCCTGGATCAACCCTATCTGATCTAGGTATAGGAATGCTTCCGGTGGAACGAAGCCGTTAGAGCGCACACTCTCGTGGTAAAGGTAATTGGGGTAGTAAGCCCCAGATATCAGGTTATTCGTCGAGATCATTGCTCTTGCAATGTGCCTTCGAGTCAGCTTAATTACGGAGTTGTCCACTCGTATTAGGTTCGCCCTGTTGTAAAGGACCTCATTAGGATAAAATTTCTTATACTCCGACTCTGGTGTTCTGTACAAGCGAAGACAAGCCCTAAGGCAAGCCCTCTCAAACACCCGAATCTTTTCCATTAAGCTTGCTCGTACATTGAACCACACGGGACAACCAAATACCAGCATGGGCCTGATAAGGGCCATGTAGCAGATTACCTTTACCCTCGCATCGAGTTGGCTGCTATAAAACAGTCTCTTTGTAAGGGCAAAAGCACCTTTAGCTCTGGCCAGAGCAGCATCTACATTTTTGCCAAAATATAGGAACTGATCTAGCCAGATTCCAAGGTATCTGACTACATTACGACAGGCAAGAGGTTGTCCGTGTTGTCCAATGATAGAGAACTTTCGCCAATTTTTTCTGGTATCCCTAAAGGCTCCAGACAACGGCGTCCTAAAGAGAATGGTTTCAGACTTTTGAAAGTTGATTTTCAACTTCCAGTCATCGCAAAATCGTCTTATCTTATCGAAGTCACGCTGCAGGAGGGTGTTAATGACCTCGATTTTTGGACCTGTTCTGTACGCTATCAAATCGTCTGCGTACGCAATATTATGGGGAAGTGAACCTATCAAGTCGCTTGTATAAATGTTAAATAGGATAGGCGAATTGACCGCGCCTTGCTGAAGACCATTTTTAATTTGAAATATTCCAACAGAAGTCACATCGCCATTCTTCACGATGAACTGTCTTTTGGTTAGCATATTATAATGTACAAGAGTGGTTTACTGATCCCCAGCCTAGTCAGCTTATAGAAAAGACCCTCTAACCATACGGTGTCGAAGGCCTTCTCCAAGTCAACAAGGCAGGCGCCAGTGCATTGTTTTTTGCCTTTGTTCCATTGGATATCGGACACCAGTTTAGACGCGGCATGTGAGATATCATGTCCCGCCTTAAAACCGAATTGATTATCCGGAACTATATGTTTGTCCTCAACCCACCTAGACAGAGCTCTATTGATTACCTTTTCAAAAACCTTACTGATATTCGGAAGGAGACTTATCGACCGGAGATTCGCCGGATTGGATATATCCTTTCCCTTTTTGGGGATAGGTTGAACCACTGCCGTTTTCCAATGCGCTGGATAATGTGCATTATTCATTGCATTATTAAACAGGGTGGTGTAAATGTCCACCGCTTCTAGAGGAAGATGTCGAAGCACGATGTTCGGAATACCATCGGTCCCCACTGATTTCTTAGCCCTGATTGTGTCGAAGATCTCATGGAGTCCTTCCTTCGAAATGAACGGGGGTAGGCCACCCTCTCTGGCAATGACGTTATTTGCCATATTTCCGTCGCTAAACCGGGTGAAACCAGAGCCCTCGGATCGCCAGTTCCCTATTTCATTTCGAATGCAGAAGTCGTGCACCAAGACGCGACTGTCCAGGTCGTAATTAGGGCCAATGTTATCAATGGCCTTGTATACTTCCTGGAAAGTCGCCCCTATGGCCTCAACCTTCTCCTGTGGATCCTCGATCACAAAGAAGTCGTCATCATCAGCGGCTTCACTTGGATCAATACCTGCTATTGTCAGTAACCGTTCGTTGTCTGTTGTCCGGGCTATTTTAAGACACTGAAGGTCGTTTTGATTTTTTCTCCGAAATAGTTTATTGATTTGCGGAAACATGTTCGGGTTGCTGGTGTTTACAGCTCGAACCTTGTTGTTCCAATATGAGCTCACAGCAATTCTGTAATTTTCTTTTATTAACTTTTGCACATTTTTAATCGACGACTTCAGTGTCCTAATCTCCGGATCTTGTCTGTCAGTTAACTGCCTGTACAAGTTTTTGAGTCTTGACAGAAGTCTACTTTTCTGTCGGTGCAGTGCGTCAATAGTAGGATTGCGGAACAGGTCTTCGTTAGTCGTACGTCGATACCGCGGTATTGTATTTGTATTTGTATTTATTGATTTATTTGCAATTGCTTATCACAGTAAGATAAATCTTATAAGATAGTGAAAGCCTTAAAATTAAGTGTACAAATTGAACATAATAAAATAAAAATAAGAACAACAAATGGTTGAACAACAAAAAATACATATTTGAATAACAAAGAAAAAAGAATTTAATTGAAACTAAAAACAAATAATAAATAAATAACTAACAATTTAAATTTATTGCTAATTGAATATGCTAATTATACTCACTGGCTAAGTACCTCAAAAGTAGATTCCTAAATCTTTTTGTGTTTCTGACTCCTCTTAGTTCACGGGGCAGGGAGTTCCATAGGCGAGTGGCATGAACGAAGAATTGCCGCTCCGATGTTAGGCAAGAATGTGGAGTTTGCATTAAGGTCAGAGTCCTTTGCGACCGGGGAAAAACTAATCTGCTATAGAGATACTCAGGTTGATGTGTGTGTATGATGTCATGCAGGCATGATAAGGATCGAAGCGCTAGCAGGTTATCGAACGAGCAGCCGACAATAGACTTTGAGTAGACGGACACGTGATCATAATTTCGGAGGCCATATATATACCGAGCAATATTGTTGTATACAACATTAAGCTTCCTATTAGAAATTGAGTCAACTTTGCCAAAGACCTCACACCCATACAGTAAAATTGGTAGTATGAGCGTTTTCGCCAGCATAGTTCTAATAGCTGTAGGTAAAAACATCTGCGTCGACCAAAGTATACGAAGGCCTCCATAAACCTTGCCAATAGTAGTGTTTATATGGTCAGTCCATGTTAGGGAGTCATTAAAAATAAGTCCGAGATTTCTTACAGTATGAACAAAGGGGACGATTTCTTCACCAAGTTTTATCGGTGGGATGGTAGGCTGGTTCTGTGTTTTCCTATGAATCGCGAGAGCTCTCGACTTTGCCGGATTCAAACACAGAAAGTTACGTTGAGCCCAGTGAAAAATATTGTCCAATTCTTCATTTATCGAAGCAGCGACTTGATCTAAGGCATTGATATTTCCACTCAAAGCCAATTGGACATCATCGGCATACATGTGGATCAAACACCGTTGGACAATTTGTGACAAGTCATTGATGTACATAGAAAAAAGAACAGGTCCAAGTATTGATCCTTGAGGAACTCCGCTCGATACCCTCAGAAAGCTCGAAGTTTTATTGTTGACCACAACACATTGCTGCCTATCTACTAGGTAGGAATAAATAAGCTTTGCCGATTCTTTGGAGAAATTGTACATGGTCTGAAGTTTTTGGCAAAGAAGAACATGGTTAACAGTGTCAAACGCTTTTGAAAAGTCTAAGAGAACTAGAAAAGTAACATATTTTTTGTCCAACGACTTCCTAATGTCATCGACTACTGACAATAATGCTGTTTTGCAGCTGTGTTTGGGACGAAAACCAGACTGACAACTGCTTACTAGCTTATTTATAGACAAATATGCCTGCATTTGTTTCAAAATTACTTTTTCCAAGACTTTACTTAAAAACGGGAGAATCGCTATGGGTCTATAGTCGTCATTTCCTTTTTTAGGGATTGGGATAACTTTTGCCCTCTTCCATTCACGTGGATAATCGGAAGCTGTTATTATACTGTTGAAAATATGGATAATGGAAGGAAGAATGTAAGGAAGGAGAAGTTTTACGAACCTGGGATCAACACCGTCGATTCCAGTTGCGTTTGACTTTATTGATAGAACCGCTTCGACAACCTCTTGATCACTAATACATATGAAACCGAACGAATCATTGGAGACGGAGTTGTCTGAAGGATCAAAAGTATTACACACGTTTTCATTTGTGAAAGAGGATGGTTTTGTGACGAATTTAGCGTTTAAGAGTTCACAGTCAATGTTATCGTCTATTTTTGGAATCTCTTTTCCAACTCCAAGTTCCTTAACAGCTTTCCATTTATTTTTCGACGAACAACTATGGCTTAACCTATTTTCATAGTAAAGCGTCTTTGCGGACCTTATGTCTAGCACCACTTTGTTCCGCAAACGGCAGTACTCCCGATAAAACGGTTCGACTCTATATCGTCTCCAAAGACTATAGGCTGTATTACGTTGCAGCATCAGCTTCTTAATTTCGCTGCAAAGCCAGGGTGGCGATGTTCTACGGATAACTTTTGTTTTTAGTGGGATATGTTTATTAAAAAGGTATCTGATCTGCTCCTGAAAAAACACAACTTTATCGCTAACAGACTGCATGCACCTCAGACTATTCCAATCAGTACACTGAATGTCATACAGCAACTCACTGTAGTTCGCGTTCTTAAAGTCACGAAACTGGAAGTTGATCTCTTTTGGCCTGTTTTTAAAATCTAAGGTTAAATAAATGAGATCATGTCTCGAGAAACCAGAAGCTTGAAGCTGACTATAAAGTAGGATCTTACTAACATCACTAACAAAAAATTGATCAATCAGAGTACTTGAATCACCTTGGAAATGAGTAGGAGTTTCTATATTTACAGGGAATAAGTTCAGCGATTTAAGGTTATTTAGCAAATGAGAAGAAACGTTCACATCCAACAAATTGCAGTTAAGGTCACCGCATAGAACAACATGGGAGCTACTATAGGAAAGTTGCTCTAGAATGGTTACTAACGGCATATAGTCTACAGATTGATTTGCCCTGTAAGCAGTACCTAATAAAATTCTTTGACTCTCACATACAATTTTGACGAAGCAATAGTCTAGCCCTGTGTCCTGCATAGAATTACAAACAGGTGTACACTGCAACCCTTCGCGTACATAAATAGCAGATCCTCCACCCACTCGACCCACTCGATCACCACGAAAAACATTAAAACCAGACACTTCATACAATTTGTTTTCGGCGTCCGAGTGAAACCAAGTCTCAGACACACAAACAACATCAACCTGAGATCCTACAAATAGATATTTGAATTCCTCGAGTTTCAATGCATTGTGTATACTTTGTGCATTCAGATGACAGATTTTTAACCCATTCTTCTGTGCACAGAGCACACGGATCATATTATGCAAGTTCTCGTTCCTACCCACACCCATGACACTCCCATTAGTGTTATCTATATGGTTGTTCATTAATCCAAAAAAATAAAAAAAGAGTCAGAAACAGCAAGTCACAAAAAAAATTAGAGAAATTGATTAGCCAGAAAGTATTTACAAACGTTATTTGAATATTTAAATTGGGAGGTGAAAATATAAATAATAAATAAAAAGGAATTATGAAAGAAAAAATTAAAAAGAATACAAAATAGTTACATAGAATAGGTATGTTGTTATTAAGTTGTCTCAGCAGCAGCAAGCAGGTCATCAGAGCTTTCGATAAGAAAGCTTTTCGAATTCACCAACTTTTTCACGTAGACACACCCACGCTTTGTGTGTACCGCAAACAGCTGATTTTTTCGCCGGAGTTCGATGGCACTGTTTAAGAGAAAGCGAGTACGTTTTGTTAGGCTTTCATTGAGGTAGCAGTTAGCGTTCGATTCTATGCCAAGATCGTTGAGACGTAATTGTGATGCATTTTGTTTTCGATAAATTGCAGCAGAGGCAAGCACAGAATTCCTCTCTTGCGGGCTGCCGAATTTTAACATGATTGGTGATGGTGTGGTATCATTGTTGTGCTGATTTTTCGTGTGAGCGCGGAATGCAGTAACTGAAGCAGGGGGCTTGCAATTAATTGTGTGACAGAGGTGATTGAATAGGCTTTTTAAATTTTCGTTTGGTAGTGTTGGTACTCCAAAGAGCACAGCGTAACGAGCGGTTTCTTTTCTCTCTAACGCGTTTATTCGTTGCTGCATGGCTGCAGTCTCGACATTATGCACTATTACAGCTCTTTTGGTGTCTTCCTCAATGCGTTGAATTTCCTCAGTAAGGTGGGATATTATTTTGTTGACATCATCAAATCGTCGACCCCAACTCTTCTTAATTTCTTCAACCCGTTGAAGAAATTCACTCCGCATTTTGGAAATTTCTTCAGCAAAGCCAAGTTTAATTAACTCCGCTTGCTTAGTTAGATGTTCCTCCAATAATTTGGCAGTGAGTGTGTTCTCGTTTTGATGGGAGGGAGAGACACTTATAGGCGTAGATGGAAGGCCTTTTGTACTAGCAGCTTTTGAGCGTAGTTTTACAGCTGACATGATTTCTTGAGAGGAGAGAAACTTTACTGTGCAGGGCAATGGAGAAATAAAATCACAAATTTTTCAAGACGGAAAACTAGATTTTTAAGTTTAGCTGGATCAATAAACTTCAGCAGCACTTCACTCGTAAACCAAAGGCAACATGTATTGTTAATTAATTATTAATTAATTTGTATATGCGATTCTCTTGACTTTTTATCTAGGCGAGTGCTCACTTTAGTTTTTTTTTTTTTTCAACGTTCGTGCTTTGATCACTATCACAACACACACTGTGTGTTATTCAAGAAAAAACAGTCTGATGTAGTGTCCATAGTTTGTTTAATTGTGTCTTCCATTTGTTTTAGGTACTTGTCGATCTCCTCGTTTGACAAATTCCTATTGGACGGTGGGTGGAGCGTGTTCGAGGAGAGCGCTCTTGTCAAAGTTGCGGAGAAGCGTGTCCATCGAGACTTACTGTAGTTGTAAGAATATCTTTGGACAAACTCCTCCAATTCCGCAATTTCGTTGGGAACCGTAATTTCGGTGCTAAAACCGCAATGGTCGCTGTCATACACGAATGTGCGCAGACAGTTTAATGTTTGTAAATTCGTACCTGTCAGTCGTATGCGTTCGTCGTACAGCAGTAGATCCAAATAAGACCCGCCTCTGGGAAACGACGGGGTATCCGTCGCTTTAAGACCGAGTCTGTACATGACATCGTGCTGACCCCATCAATCGAGTAGTAGGTTCCCTCTAGTATTTGGCAAATTATTTCCCCACTCTCTGTGTCTAGCGTTGAAATCCCCGCCGATTATTCTTCCCCGATTCCAGCCTCAGAAGCCGAAAAAGCGTGTCGAGCTCTGTAATGAATAGGGTGGATTGTGAAATATCAGGTGCATAAACATAGGCCAAGTACAGCCGCTTTCCACTACGGAGCGGGGTGTAAACGACGACTGCCTATAAGACCCGGAACCTGCGCAACACGCCCTTGTACAGTCTGTGAAATTTTATACCTTCTTTAATGAAGATCGCGACACCGCCTCCACGTTTGGATCTCGGCCGGTTTCTTCTTCTAACAATATAATTATTGTACTCCAGTTTGTGCTTATCGGTTAGCTTAGTTTCGCTAGCGAAAAGCACGTCAGGAGTTTGGTCTTGTAACAATTTAAACATTGCGGCTCTGCGTTCAATCCTAATAAGTGAATTCGTTCCCCCTTCTCATAATTTTAAAATTATTACCAATGGCCAACATACAGAGGTCCGTGGTTGCATTTACCTCCAATTTATAGGTGTTGATAGGAGGCTCCTTCTCCTTCTTCTTCTTCTGCTGCTGCTGTTGTTGTTGCTGCTGTTGCTTTTGTTGTTGCTGCTGCTGCTGTGTTTTCAGCTGCTGTGTTTTCATCTGTTGTTGTTTTTGCAGCTGTTGCTGTTTCTGCTGCTGTTGTGGTTTCTGCTGCTGCTGTTGTTTCTGCTGCAGTTGTTGTTTCTGCTGCTGCTGGTTTTGTTGTTTCTGCTCTTGTTGGGAGCTTTCTACTTCCAGTTGCTCCCTCTGCCTGCGTCCGGTTTGCCTTTGCTTAATAGCAAGCACTTTTTCATTCGGCTTTTGTATGCTGCTGTTAATACTTTTTATTTCTTCATCCTCGTCTTCAGACTCAGATGCCGCTAGAGAGGGAAAATTATTGTTGCCCCCCTTATAACACACCTCATCAGAAATGTACATTGATGCAGAATCTGATTTTTTTTTTAATTGCTGTCTAGTCTTTACTGTTTCAGCTGCTAAAGCAGCACCCAATTTCATCTTATTTAAATCAGTGGTTTTCACCCTCCTCCTCCTTATGATGGCTTTCGCCACGGCACCGGCAACAATACTGTTGCCTTTTGCAACTCCTGTTATGGGAAGAGCGGAGCGCTCTCCACCATACATCACGTGATTTTCCTTTTGGATTTGTCTTGATAACACTATGTATGTATGTATCACAATTTAAGAAAAGCAGAAAAAAAAAACAGAAAACATTTATAAGCCTAGCCCGAGATCGAACCCGTATCCCACGCTTCAACGACCGACGCCGCTAGATGCTGGGCTACCGAGTCAATTAAAAATATCTCAACTAATTGTCTTTAATATCAAACTCAATCACTATTTACTTTGGAAAAGCCGAAACACGTCAACACGTCTATCCTCTGTCGAGATCTATGAACGACTGCCAACTGATCTGGCCCCAAATTAGAGTACAATGCCAACATCTGATCAAATGTCACAAGACCTCTTTCCACTTGCTAGATAAGATTCAAAACGGTGCGATCATAGGAAACGCCAATACTGCACAGTCAATTGACACGCTTGAACATCTACGAAGCATCCGTCAGCATACCGTCAATCCCAATTCCGGATATACTCGGAAATATTGTTATCCTTTCCTAAGCCATTATTTCAGTTATTATAACACTCAGACATTTAAAACCAAGGTACATCGGTACCTCTCTTTTTTTCCTCCCTAATTTTCCTTCCTTTTAAGAGTACTATAGCCTCTTGGGGCACATGAATTATAAAAAGACTTTAATCGAAAATTGTTGCAATAACAACTTATTAATTTAATTATTGTAAATTATTTATAATGTAACATATCCCCAAGAAATTCCAAGGAATATGTTCCACAAATATTGTTGCTATTTTACTGTCAAAATAAAAAGGAAAATTGGGGTTAAAGGATTTGCCGCCAAGAAAAAGAGAAAAAAGGTTTTTACAGTTTATATTGAATACAAGAGAATAAAAAAACCAAACGCTTATAATGTGGAAACATTATTTTTTCTTTTAATTGGAATATTATCACCTTCACTGCTTCAAATAGTACGAAAGAAAAGCTATCTACTTAGTCAGCCTTATACTCGTACATATAAAGGGTCCGCCATCTAACGTTTTTTTTTCAACTAGTGAAGATCGCGACACCGCCTCCACGTTTGGATCTGGGCCGGTTTCTTCTTCTAACAATATAATTATTGTACTCCAGTTTGTGCTTATCGGTTAGCTTAGTTTCGCTAGCGAAAAGCACGTCAGGAGTTTGGTCTTGTAGCAATTTAAACATTGCGGCTCTGCGTTCAATCCTAATAAGTGAATTCGTTCCCCCTTCTCATAATTTTAAAATTATTACCAATGGCCAACATACAGAGGTCCGTGGTTGCATTTACCTCCAATTTATAGGTGTTGATAGGAGGCACCTTCTCCTTCTTCTTCTTCTGCTGCTGCTGTTGTTGTTGCTGCTGTTGCTTTTGTTGTTGCTGCTGCTGCTGTGTTTTCAGCTGCTGTGTTTTCAGCTGCTGTGTTTTCATCTGTTGTTGTTTTTGCAGCTGTTGCTGTTTCTGCTGCTGTTGTGGTTTCTGCTGCTGCTGTTGTTTCTGCTGCAGTTGTTGTTTCTGCTGCTGCTGGTTTTGTTGTTTCTGCTCTTGTTGGGAGCTTTCTACTTCCAGTTGCTCCCTCTGCCTGCGTCCGGTTTGCCTTTGCTTAATAGCAAGCACTTTTTCATTCGGCTTTTGTATGCTGCTGTTAATACTTTTTATTTCTTCATCCTCGTCTTCAGACTCAGATGCCGCTAGAGAGGGAAAATTATTGTTGCCCCCCTTATAACACACCTCATCAGAAATGTACATTGATGCAGAATCTGATTTTTTTTTTAATTGCTGTCTAGTCTTTACTGTTTCAGCTGCTAAAGCAGCACCCAATTTCATATTATTTAAATCAGTGGTTTTCACCCTCCTCCTCCTTATGATGGCTTTCGCCACGGCACCGGCAACAATACTGTTGCCTTTTGCAACTCCTGTTATGGGAAGAGCGGAGCGCTCTCCACCATCCATCACGTGATTTTCCTTTGGATTTGTCTTGATAACACTATGTATGTATGTATCACAATTTAAGAAAAGCAGAAAAAAAAAACAGAAAACATTTATAAGCCTAGCCCGAGATCGAACCCGTATCCCACGCTTCAACGACCGACGCCGCTAGATGCTGGGCTACCGAGTCAATTAAAAATATCTCAACTAATTGTCTTTAATATCAAACTCAATCACTATTTACTTTGGAAAAGCCGAAACACGTCAACACGTCTATCCTCTGTCGAGTTCTATGAACGACTGCCAACTGATCTGGCCCCAAATTAGAGTACAATGCCAACATCTGATCAAATGTCACAAGACCTCTTTCCACTTGCTAGATAAGATTCAAAACGGTGCGATCATAGGAAACGCCAATACTGCACAGTCAATTGACACGCTTGAACATCTACGAAGCATCCGTCAGCATACCGTCAATCCCAATTCCGGATATACTCGGAAATATTGTTATCCTTTCCTAAGCCATTATTTCAGTTATTATAACACTCAGACATTTAAAACCAAGGTACATCGGTACCTCTCTTTTTTTCCTCCCTAATTTTCCTTCCTTTTAAGAGTACTATAGCCTCTTGGGGCACATGAATTATAAAAAGACTTTAATCGAACATTGTTGCAATAACAACTTATTAATTTAATTATTGTAAATTATTTATAATGTAACATATCCCCAAGAAATTCCAAGGAATATGTTCCACAAATATTGTTGCTATTTTACTGTCAAAATAAAAAGGAAAATTGGGGTTAAAGGATTTGCCGCCAAGAAAAAGAGAAAAAAGGTTTTTACAGTTTATATTGAATACAAGAGAATAAAAAAACCAAACGCTTATAATGTGGAAACATTATTTTTTCTTTTAATTGGAATATTATCACCTTCACTGCTTCAAATAGTACGAAAGAAAAGCTATCTACTTAGTCAGCCTTATACTCGTACATATAAAGGGTCCGCCATCTAACGTTTTTTTTTCAACTAGTGAAGATCGCGACACCGCCTCCACGTTTGGATCTGGGCCGGTTTCTTCTTCTAACAATATAATTATTGTACTCCAGTTTGTGCTTATCGGTTAGCTTAGTTTCGCTAGCGAAAAGCACGTCAGGAGTTTGGTCTTGTAGCAATTTAAACATTGCGGCTCTGCGTTCAATCCTAATAAGTGAATTCGTTCCCCCTTCTCATAATTTTAAAATTATTACCAATGGCCAACATACAGAGGTCCGTGGTTGCATTTACCTCCAATTTATAGGTGTTGATAGGAGGCACCTTCTCCTTCTTCTTCTTCTGCTGCTGCTGTTGTTGTTGCTGCTGTTGCTTTTGTTGTTGCTGCTGCTGCTGTGTTTTCAGCTGCTGTGTTTTCATCTGTTGTTGTTTTTGCAGCTGTTGCTGTTTCTGCTGCTGTTGTGGTTTCTGCTGCTGCTGTTGTTTCTGCTGCAGTTGTTGTTTCTGCTGCTGCTGGTTTTGTTGTTTCTGCTCTTGTTGGGAGCTTTCTACTTCCAGTTGCTCCCTCTGCCTGCGTCCGGTTTGCCTTTGCTTAATAGCAAGCACTTTTTCATTCGGCTTTTGTATGCTGCTGTTAATACTTTTTATTTCTTCATCCTCGTCTTCAGACTCAGATGCCGCTAGAGAGGGAAAATTATTGTTGCCCCCCTTATAACACACCTCATCAGAAATGTACATTGATGCAGAATCTGATTTTTTTTTTAATTGCTGTCTAGTCTTTACTGTTTCAGCTGCTAAAGCAGCACCCAATTTCATCTTATTTAAATTAGTGGTTTTCACCCTCCTCCTCCTTATGATGGCTTTCGCCACGGCACCGGCAACAATACTGTTGCCTTTTACAACTCCTGTTATGGGAAGAGCGGAGCGCTCTCCACCATCCATCACGTGATTTTCCTTTTGGATTTGTCTTGATAACACTATGTATGTATGTATCACAATTTAAGAAAAGCAGAAAAAAAAAACAGAAAACATTTATAAGCCTAGCCCGAGATCGAACCCGTATCCCACGCTTCAACGACCGACGCCGCTAGATGCTGGGCTACCGAGTCAATTAAAAATATCTCAACTAATTGTCTTTAATATCAAACTCAATCACTATTTACTTTGGAAAAGCCGAAACACGTCAACACGTCTATCCTCTGTCGAGATCTATGAACGACTGCCAACTGATCTGGCCCCAAATTAGAGTACAATGCCAACATCTGATCAAATGTCACAAGACCTCTTTCCACTTGCTAGATAAGATTCAAAACGGTGCGATCATAGGAAACGCCAATACTGCACAGTCAATTGACACGCTTGAACATCTACGAAGCATCCGTCAGCATACCGTCAATCCCAATTCCGGATATACTCGGAAATATTGTTATCCTTTCCTAAGCCATTATTTCAGTTATTATAACACTCAGACATTTAAAACCAAGGTACATCGGTACCTCTCTTTTTTTCCTCCCTAATTTTCCTTCCTTTTAAGAGTACTATAGCCTCTTGGGGCACATGAATTATAAAAAGACTTTAATCGAAAATTGTTGCAATAACAACTTATTAATTTAATTATTGTAAATTATTTATAATGTAACATATCCCCAAGAAATTCCAAGGAATATGTTCCACTAATATTGTTGCTATTTTACTGTCAAAATAAAAAGGAAAATTGGGGTTAAAGGATTTGCCGCCAAGAAAAAGAGAAAAAAGGTTTTTACAGTTTATATTGAATACAAGAGAATAAAAAAACCAAACGCTTATAATGTGGAAACATTATTTTTTCTTTTAATTGGAATATTATCACCTTCACTGCTTCAAATAGTACGAAAGAAAAGCTATCTACTTAGTCAGCCTTATACTCGTACATATAAAGGGTCCGCCATCTAACGTTTTTTTTTCAACTAGTGCTTATTTCGTGAATGGTAACTTAGCTCATGTCTGATTTTTAGTTTTATCCGGTTAATAATGGAAAATAATTTCATTCAAATGGCTGCCTCAGCTGGCCATGCAGTAGCCTACACGATCGGTCCAATTTTTAAGCACTTTATCGATTGTGTGCAGCTGTATTTCACCAATGGCTTCACGAATATTGTCCTTTAAAGCTTCAATTGTCTCTGGCTTATCGGCGTAACACTTATCTTTTACGGCACCCCACAAATAATAGTCCAACGGTGTCAAATCGCAGCTCCGAGGTGGCCAAACGACATCAGCTCTGCGGCTGATAATGCGATCTTCAAAAACAGGGCGCAAAACATCGAGTGTAGCTTCGGCTGTCTGGCACGTAGCTCCGTCCTGTTGAAACCAAATGTTGCCAATATCCTCTTCTTCAATTTTTGTGAACAAAAATTCGTTCAACATGGCCCGATAACTATCGCCATTGACTGTAACGGCCATTCCTTGCTCATTTTCGAAGAAAAATGGCCCAATTATGCCTCTGAACCAAAATCCGCACCAAACAGTGACTCGTTTTGGGTGTATCGGCTTTTCAATGTATGCATGCGGGTTTTCTGTGCCCCAAATGCGACAATTTTGCTTGTTTACGTACCCGCCAAGATCAAAATGAGCTTCATCTGAAAAGATGATTTTTTTGGCAAAATCGGCCTCTTCTCTAAGTCGATCGCAGGCCCACTTAGCGAAGCGAAAACGCATTGGATGGTCAGTTGGCTTCAACCATATTCGTTCAGCGGAAGGATAAAACTAATTATCTGTCAAATCAGACATGAGCTAAGTGTTACCATTCACGAAATAAGCACTAGTTGAAAAAAAGACGTTAGATGGCGGACCCTTTATTAGAATTGATATATTGTAGATTGTCGTCCACGTTGAATGGTTAGTTCTGCCTGATAGCAGAATGCTGGTCGTCACTGTTTCTAAACAAGTTGTGATATTTTAAGATTTTTCTCTACTATTACTTTCTTACGAGTATCCTTATCGTTTGTGGAGGGAGAGGATTATGCGTTTGTACAGAAAGACAAGCTACGCTTAATTCTTTGCTTAATTCTCTAACGACTTCCGAGATTGTTCAAAATTGCAAGGCTTCTATGAACCCAGTAGGAAAGCTGTATTCTGGCAGAGAAACTACAGCTAAGAGAACACACAAGGAGTAGATTGTAACGGAGAAAAAATTACCCTTAAGGGTAAAAGTTTCTTTGAATTAAAAACTTGTTGAATTATATCGCCTGACAGTAAGATGAGTGACCCATTGAAAAAGTCTATTGAGATAGTAGTTGAAAAATGAAGGAATAGAAATCAAAGAAAAAAATAAACTGACAAGCGGGGTGTCGTAGTTTGCGGAATGGTTAGCTTTTTTTTTTTTTTTAGATTAGATTATTTATTTCTTATACATTAACAATTTTTTACATCAAAACGATACACTGGAAGGTATACAAAGGTATAGGAAAGGTGACATTCTATATTTATATACAAGTAAAAAATAGAGGCGAATGCCACTTCTGTTTGCTTAGGCAAAATTAAAAAAGATTTAGGGTGGGGTGACCCATAAATTAATCGAAAAAATTTGAATAAAAAGTCGTATAATAAAGATAAATAAGATAATTCAGTTACTTCAACAAAAATAATAATTGTAAAAAGAATAAAAGCAGTAGATAATAATAATAACTAAATATAGACATAAATGGAAGAGCAAGATACACAAAACCAGAAAGAAATGTCATAGAACAATCAAATTAAAGTAAATACCAGAACTTAAGAAATATGAGATTCTAAGGCAGCGTAATCAAGGCTTAAGAGCCCCATTTTTCGACGCTTTAAAAATGTTCCAGGTGATGCTAATGATTTGATGGATTGAGGAAGTAGATTAAATAATCTGAAGGATATAACCGAATAGAAATTCCGATAAGCAGTTGTACGGAAATTAGGAACAGATAACAAATTTGAGAGATGACCGCGCAGATTATAACACGAAATTACACGAGAATTGCGATTGCCAGATTTCATAAAAAACAAATTTCAAGACTTTGAAACAATACAAATGACGCACAGGAAGAATATTCAAAGCACAAAACAAAGGAAAGCTAGAATGTCTGAAAGGTTTACGACAAATTTTTCTAACGACGTATTTTTGCAAAACCAACAGATGATGAATTTTATTTCGGTACATACCTCCCCAACAAGCAATCCCATATTGTAATTTGGATTGGAAAATACCATAGTATATTGCTTTTAAAAGATTGCTTGAAAAAACATTACGCAAATAGTAAAAAAGGCGCAGGGTGCAACGAAAATACTTTTTTAGAATATCAGTATAAATTGCAAAACTCATCCTAGAATCAATCGTAAGACCCAATTATTTAAATTCTTTTACACTCTCTATTAAGAAACATTTACCACTACAGGATGAATTATGACAAAATGAAGCGGACGAAGAGTTAGACTCACAATAGCAGTTTTTTAGTTTATATCTAAGACAATCAGGGGAATGAAAGTAAAGATTAGGATCAAAATCGTAAGTGGAAGACAAGCTGAAAAACATAATCTTAGTTTTGGAGCTAATTACTAAATGATGCTCAGAAAACCACTGTCTTAAGAGGCTTAGATCCCAATAATACAGGCAGCAAGATCTAAAGGGTTATTTAAGCCATAAGTGAAACCGATGTCATCAGCAAAAGCAGTTGGAGATCCCTTGAAGTTGAGCGTAAAGAGTGAATTGATGTAAACTAGGAACAGAATAGGGCCAAGTACAGAGCCTTGAGGGACACCTAAGCTGAAGAACCTCATTTCGCTCCTTGTATCATCAATCTTCACTCTTTGCGACCTATTTTCAAGATATGATCTGAACCAGGAGAGCATGAAACCTCGAAAACCAGCTTTTTCAAGTTTCCTTAATAAGATGTTGTGGTTGACCATATCAAAGGCCTTGGTAATGTCAATAAATAGGCCAGCCGTAGATTTTTTCCCGTCTAGATTTGACATTATATTGGAACAAAACTGAAGAAGCGCATCTTCCGATTTGCCCTTTAAGCAGCCAAATTGATTTGGATTAAAGAACATAGACCTACTTAAAAAGCTCACTATTCTTTTTTTCATAAGTTTTTCAAAAATTTTGCTAAAGACAGAAAGAAGTGAGATGGGCCTGTAATTACCAATTTCAGTAGCAGAACCTTTTTTTAATAGAGGAATAACGTCAGCACACTTAAGACCGTCAGGAAAAACCCCTTCAAAAACACAACGATTAAAGACATTTGGCAAGACATCTACTATGAAACATGCAATTAGTTTTAGTACACAATTTAAAATACCATCAGGACCACACGAAGAAGTATTAGGCAAAGAATTAATAACTTTCAAGATTTCGAGGGAAGTTATGGGTTGAAAGACAAAACTGCTACTATAAAGCGGCTCAGCATATTCACTAATGGAGGGACAAGAACAAGGGGTCGATTGGGCAGGACTCGGTAGTAGACAACAACCAATACTAACAAAGTGACAATTGAAAGCATTGGCAATGGTAAGTTTATCATAAACGTCCGAGTTACCTATACGTAACACAGTAGGTTTACTAGCCCCGGAGGGTTTCTTTAGTAGGCTATTAACTACACGCCATTCATTTTTCAAATCCCCACATGCAGCCCTGAATTTATAACGATAATAGTTGTCACGACAAATAGGAATCTCCTTTTTTAATTCAACACAAAGTTGTTTATAACTTCTTTTTAGTGCTTGGTTATCAGGATACTTGTTACACATTATCCTGAGTTTATTTTTCTTAGTAACTTTGTGTAATAAAAATGTAGATATCCAAGGTTTAAGTCTTTTATCCGATTTTTTTAAGGACGGAAGAAAGGAACTAGACGAAATGTGGTTCCTGAGGGATTCACAAAAATTTGTAAAGGCCTGAGATGTACTGCTGCAGGAGTAAACATTTGACCAAGACTCACAGCATAAATTATATTTAAGTCTATCGAAGTCAACTTTCTTTCTACGTTGAGAAGAATTGGAAGATCCACGCATTCTAGTTTTAGTGATAGGTACTAGGGGACCCGTCATACAGTGATCTGTGATTTTAAAATCTAAAATACATTTTAGGCACTCATTGAGCGCAACCTTACTGAGACGCACATAAATGTGATCCAGGCAACTACCCGAAATAGGTCTAGTAGGTTCATTTACAAGGCAAGATAGACCATGCGAGGCGAGTAGAGCTAGGTAGCTGGAGACAGTTACACAACGATTCAAAATGTCTATGTTAAAATCACTTACTATAATTACATTTTTAGATTTTTCATTGGTTAGAAGATCGGAAAACTCAGATAAAAACATCACAACATCTGTCACATGCAGCCTGTAAACACATAAGAACTTATATAATCCATGGTTAATTTCAATTACGACCTTTAAAACATCAGCACTGACTATATTAACGCACACTACATCGATAACCAAGTAGTCGTCTTTAACAAAACAACCAACTCCACCTGCAGCGTAATCTTCATTAGTGTTACAAACAAAATTGAATCCGGGCAAAAAATAATCTTCCTTCTCAACATCATAAATCCAAATTTCAGAAACAAAAACAAAATCTGGAACACAAGCAAAACAATCAAGATGAGTGACAAGCGCTGAGAAATTTTCTCTCATACTTCTAATATTCTGGTGTACAATAAAAAGATTATCGTTGCAGAAGGAATTATTTATTAGTTAAAAAAAATCACAATTAGAATTACTTAAGTTGGAGGAGGAAAAGTCATCCAATAAATCAGTATCGACATTCATTAATTAGGTAAACAAAGACAAAGATAAACAAAAAGATATTGCTAAACGAGAACAAGATCATTGAAGGATTTAATTGAAATGACTTTACCCCCTTCTACCTTCCTCACAATAATTTGATTGTTGCTAAACCATACATATTTATAGCCTTTCTGTTTCGCTGCTTCTTTAGTCTTCATAAGGAGAGCCTGGGAGTGTCTCGTTAAGCAATCATTGATGAAGATGGCGGTACCGCTCTTTTTTCTGCTACTGCTGTTGCCACTGGTGATAGGACAATCAAAGCCCGACGCATGTGTGTTAAGAGAGTTTTTGTTTTCCCTCTTTGCACACATTCTCATTGTGAGTGACGTGGGGTGCGCATCTCAGTGAAAAATAAAAAAGTAAAAACAAAAACATATACTCGTATATACCTTTAACTATGAAGTGCTCTTTTTGTACTGAAAAAATTGAAAGAAACTGTTCCAACAAAATTTCGTGTAGTGATTGCCTTAGCTTTTTTTCATAATTCATGCGTGAATTTAAGTGAATAAGATGCAGATTTCATGCTCTCTTCCGGTAAATCCTTTCGCTGTGACAAGTGTGAAGTGCTCAGGCGCAGGTCTTTGCGCCTGCCTGATACAATTATTATCAATAAGCAATGTGGAGAAAGAAACGAAAGTACACGGTCCTCGTCCGACAACCATAATCAAGCTCAAAACAATAAAGGACAATCAACACCGGCGCCTCCAGACTCTCCTGCTCAAATTGGAGCCGAATCTGGATATACTCTCCAAATGATATATTTGAAACTAACCAAACTGGAAGAAACAAATAATCGTTTCTTGGCTTCATTAAACGAGCTACGAAACGAAAATGCGGAGCTGAAAGCTAAGGTAAATTTACTTGAAAGTAAGCTTAGCTGGCAGCAACAAAATCTCCTCTCCAACTGCATTGATATTGTTGGTGTGTCAGACGTCACCAACAATAACGCGATCATCAGAGCACAGCAAGTTCTTAAAAACGCTTTGTCGATTGACGTCCCCGATGCTGGGATAGAGAAATGCTATATAAAAAATATGCGAAGCAAGGATCAAAACAAAAAAGCAGCACTCAAAACGATCATATGTGTCAAGTTCACTGACCTATCGATCAAACAAAGAATTATGAACGAAAAGAAGAAGAAGAAGGGAAATCTAATGCCTAACATAACTGCCCACTGCATCAACAGAGGAGGTAAAAGACAAAGCGAAATCTACATCAACGATTCTCTTACATCATACAACCGGGCTCTCTTCAAGCAGGCAAAAGAAGTAAGGAAGAGAAAAAAATTTGCTTTTGTGTGGTTTAAAAATAATCATATACTTTTGCGGAAAGAAGAGGGTGGAAAAGTCATATCCATTAGATCTTTTTATGATCTTGAGCGTGTTTAACTTTATATACTAATTAATTCTGAATTTAATGATACAGATGATGAGTTTTCTATCCTAGATTTGAGTTTAAATAATGTTTTTACTGATAGTTCATACTGCACAAACAAACTTTTTGTTATACACCAGAATGTTCATTCATCTTGATTCTTTTCATTGCCACCCGGATATTGTTGTTGTATCTGAAATTTGGATTTATGGTTTTGAAATAAACGCCTATCGTTTGCCGGGTTATGTTTTCCTTGCTAATCCAAATGAAAATTATGCTGCAGGCGGTGTCGGCTGTTTTGTTAAAGAAGAATTAGTAGTAAACGAAGTGGAGTGTGTCGATTTTCTTAGTGCAGACATTCTAAAGATTTCTGTTGGATTTAATCAGTTAGCTTTTGTACTGTTGTCCGTCTATCGACTGCATATGTTCAATGTTATTGCGTTCATAGAGGAGTTTTCTTGTCTTTTGGACAAACAAAAATCAAGAAACTTAATTATCTTAGGAAACTTCAATCTGAACCTTCTAGATAGTAGCGAAACTTTGACCTATTATTTAAACCTCTTGGCTGCTCATGGTCTAGCTAGCTTCATTAATGAACCTACAAGATTGGCTTCGGGTAGGTGTTTGGACCATATTTATGGACGTTTTGCAGACCTTCCGATGAGCGCCTGTGAAAAGTGTATACAATTTAAAAACTTAATTTCGGATTTGTCGAAAAAAAATTTTATTCTTTATTTCTCCAATCTAATTTAACACTTTTAACTTACTGACTACTGGTGCCCACTTGGCATTCCCTTAAATTACTTTTTATTTGCTATCTCAGCTTTATTTTTTATGTTGCGCGTGTGACTTTTCCGATACTTGACACTTCCTTTGCAACTTTGTTGCAACCATTGACTTGCCGTTATCGTGAAAAGTGTGGGAAAATATTGTATTTGACTCTAAAAGGGAAATGAAAACATGGATCGGGTATCGGAATTTGTGGGGTACATAACCTATATGACATGCGACTCACTGACCACTCAATGGTAGGTCTTATGGTAAACACTTTTAAAAGCCTCCCGAAAACCAAAGATACAAATCGATTTTGCAAAGCTAGCAAATCTTTTTATTCACGAGCGATGGGACGATGTTTACCTGGAAAATGATGCTTCTGTTTCCGATGATGTTTTTATTAGTTGCCTCACTAATTTTATAATAAGCTGCTCCTTCACAATTCCGTTGAAAAAATGTAATAAAAGGCTTAAACCCTGGATCTCTAGCCATCTCGTTGATAATGTAACCAGAAAAAATAAGCTAAGAATAAAGTGCTCAAAGAATCCACATAACCTTGGGTTGAAGAATAAGTTCAGAAAGATGTGCCTTGAACTAAAGAAGGAGATTCCCTTATGCCGTGATAGCTATTACCGCAACAAATTCATTTCCGCTAGGGGTAACCTCAAATCGGAGTGGAAAGTTGTAAATGATATTTTGAACAGATCTCCTTCTACAAGTAAGCCTATTTCAATCTGTGTGAATAATTGCGAACTTTCAGATAAACTTGACGTTGCTAATACATTCAATTGCTATTTTACGTCAGTAGCAAATTTCCTACCAACACAAAGAGCTAAAAGACGATGTACTCAATGTACCAATTTAGAAAGTTGTAGTGATCAATCACAAGAAACTAGTTTCGCCTTCGAACCCATTACTACTTTGGAGCTCTTAAAAACAATTGGATCTCTTAAAAGCATAAATTCACGCGGTTGTGATGGTATTTCGAACATATTATTAAAACGCATCTCATGCTTCGTGGTTGATGTTCTGGCGGTCATTTTTAACCGTAGTATATTCTCCGGGACCTTTCCCGATGCGTTCAAATGTGCTGACGTAATTCCGCTATATAAAAAAGGTCCTGTGGATGATATAAAAAGCTATAGGCCTATTTCTCTTTTGCCAACTTTTAGCAAGGTTTTTGAAAAAGTAATTAAAAAAAGAATTTTATCTTACTTGAATAAGGTAAAGTTTTTTCATCCAGTACAATTTGGTTTTCAACAATGTAAATCTACCGAAGACGCCCTTCTAAGCTTTTGCTCTAATATTTTCACTAACCTTGACAGTAAAAAGTTCACTGCGTTTCGTTGACATTACAATCGACTTAGAGAAGATGCCGATTTTGCCAAAAAAATCATCTTTTCAGATGAAGCTCATTTTGATCTTGGCGGGTATGTAAACAAGCAAAATTGTCGCATTTGGGGCACAGAAAACCCGCACGTATACATTGAAAAGCCGATACACCTAAAACGAGTCACTGTTTGGTGCGGATTTTGGTCCAGAGGCAAATTGGGCCATTTTTCTTTTTTTTTGGCCGTTACAGTCAATGGCGATCGTTATCGGGCCATGTTGGTATCATAATTGGTATCTTAGCCTACTAAGAATTTGGTTCACTGAGCACCATTTGAGCATTAGCTCAAAGACCAAAATAATATTTTTCAATTTAGATACCCCAATATGTATAAATGCTGACGTTTATTTTCATGCATCAGAATGCCAAAAGTATGGATTAGAAATCTGCAATTGTGTTTCCAACCAGCTTCCAACTTTTTACAGCAGAATTAATTGCAGTGATAATTGCTTCTTGATTGAGAAAGTAGACGAATTCAAATATCTTGGACTCACAATTGATTCTAGAATGTCATTTGTAAGCCATACAGAGTCCTTAAAAAAATACATTCAAAGCACTCTTCGAAGCTTCTTCTACCTTAAAAACCTCTGTACGAAGCACTTAATGAAAACTATTTACTATGGTATCTTTCACTCGAGATTACAATATGGAATTGTATGTTGAGGGGGCATAAATTTGAAGAGAATTAAACCCTTATTAGTATTGCAAAAGAGTCTACTGAAAAAAATCTGTAATAAGCATCGGCGTCATCCTAGCTTTCCATTATTTCAGGATTTGAAAATCCTACCTGTTCGTCATTTATACTGTTTCAAAGTTTTGAAAATGTTCTTTAAGAGATCAGGAAATTTAAATTACATATCATTTTCTGATTATAATCTACGCAGAAACTTTTTATATGTTGTTACTGTACCCATTTTTCGCACAACTGCATTTCGAAACTTTTTCATAGTCCCATCATGTCGATTATTTAATAAGCTGCCTCTAAGTATTAGAACAATATCAGTTCCTGGACGTTTTGAAAAGTTTGTAAGAAATTGGCTCTTTGATTATGATTTACATCATATAGAAATTCTTTTCACTGACATTCTGGTGTAAACTAGGCTTCTGTTTGCATCTCTCAGTTATTCTCAACTATATTTAATACTTATTGCTTAACTTTCTTCTATTAATTAATTATTATTATATTAATAAATTAACCTTCTTTAAATTAATTTTGTTTTTTGTTTTTGTAATTTTACTGAAACGAAAATTAGACGGGTCACCCCACCCAAATATAATAGTTTAAAGTTGACACTATTTTTAATACTGCATGTATAGAAAATACAAAATGTCACCACATTATTTTTATATTAGTCTTGTATAAAATTTGTATAATACTGTAAGATATGTATACATAATGAAATGAAAAAAATAATAAATAAATATCTTATGCCTCTCTTAAAAAAATGCCTCTCTTTAATTCGCTGTTTTGTCGAAAAGTTAGCGAACTGTACACAGATGATCGACTTGAGTTCCGAAGAGGATTTTTTTTTGATTTTGTTTGTAGTTTCTCAATGTCAATGTCCGGAATTTCAATAGACAGAGATTTGGAGAAAATTGTTTTTGCCAAAGTGATGGCATTTGTGTCATTAACATTTGGCACACCCACAATATCCACTGAATTATTGAGAAGATGTTGTTGTTGCCAGTTCAACTTGCTCTCCAAAACATTGACTTTCGATTGCAGTTCAGCATTAACATTTCGTAACTCATTCAATTGCTGTAAAAACTTGTTATTAGTTTCTTCCAACCTTGAAACTTTTTCGTAGATCATCTGAAGAGTGCAATGATTTTCGATGTCGGTGCCGAGAGTTGAGGGAGTGGGACTTCTCTTGTTTTGCAGGACTTTAGCAATAATAGGTGGCTTAGGAACTACCGGCACTGGCAAATGAAGAGAATGGCGACGTAAAACAGCACATTTGTCACAACGAAACGGTGTAGAACTTGATTTCAAATATTCAGTGTCTTCTTCGGAAATATTAACACACGAACTATGAAAAAAATGTTTACAATCATTGCAGAATATTTTTGCAGAACAGCTGCGATCGATTTTTTGCAGACACACTGAGCAATTCATTTTATTCCGGAATTAGATCGTAGATCAGTTCAAAGGAATGTGCACCCCACGACGATCAACTTTCAACTCTTACTTGCATACCGCAATTGGAATGAATTTTTGTGGTGAAAAATAACCTCCTAGTACAGAGAAATTTGCACACCAGAACCAATTCAAAGGACACAATTTATCTTAAAGTCATCGGACATTTTCGGCTAGACATAAAATGGGAATGACATCAATGGTAGCTAACATAAAGACCATCCCTAAAAGTTGGTATTTCCATAGACTATAATCGTCTTCATCTCCCAAATCCCTCATTCCTTCATCCTAATCGATTGTTCCCTTTTTTCACCCGCAACCATCATTGCTTGCAAATAGATACAGCTTCCTAAAACAATTTATCCAAGAAAAGACTATTTGACCCGACAAAAGATTCTAATAACGAAGCGGAACACAACTTGTTTAGATTTCTTTTTTACCCCATCCAGACGTTTACATAGATAAGAGCACCAAGTACGTCCTTAAAGCTTGAAATTTTACTTAATAGTCAACAAAATGATTTTATCTTTGGATTCCCATCAACTTTCCTCTCAAAGTTGTTAACCCTTTTTCTACCTTTTTCCGTCAGCCAGAATTGGCGATAAAATCTATTTATCTCACACAAAAAAAGTTGCTGCCATGAAATGGGGGTCACTATCCAAGTGTGCTCATTACCATGAAGAAGAAACATTTTAAAGTGTCGGTAATCGAAAAGAAACCTTTCATCGTTAGTCGTTTACTTTAAATATGATTTAAGGTCTGGAAAACATTTCGATGTGATTCTTTGTATACAAAATATAAATTTAATCCACTAAATCTAATGAAAAATTCTAAAAGAAAGCAGAAACATCACGAACCAAAACTTCGGAGAAAATCCATTTAAGTACGAAGCCAAGGACTATGATATCCATCTCGGCAGATATAATTAAAAGTTCCTCCATCGTGATACAATAAAGATTTATCAGATCCAAGGAAGAAACCAAATATTTTTGCAGGGGACGGGCTCTACCTCGAATATTTTCCTTCCCTTGAACAGTGCTTCCTTCCAGCAAAAAAGCTTCCGCACAAATCAATTGTGAATGCGACACAAATGTAAATCGCCCACTACATGTCGGCGCTCTCAGCAATTCATTCTTTATCGTATGGTCGTCATCAGTAGGAGTAGGGGCTTGGATGGCAATCAAATGGGTAACTACTTACTTCTTAGGACATGGTTTAGGCCGGTAACGCAACGTTTTAATTTCGCGTCAGTTATTTGACGCAATGTGGTGGCCATGGAAACTCCATGTTAATACCCTTATATACGAGTATTCGTATTGCAAGCACGGAGAACTCCCCATATGGAATCCAGGATGCGCCCGCATCCAGTCTCTCGACCTGGTGATATTCTTTCAGGTCTACTTTGAACCACCTATCAGGGTTTCTGAACTAGAAATGACATCGGAAAAGCTTAATCAAGGTCAACGGCAGAGCTCATATCCCCATAGGGCGCTGCTGCTACTGGTGTAGCTCGCCCCTTAAAACAAGGGAGGCCCAGATATATTGATAGCCTTTATTCTGTATGCCCCAAACAAAAGCTCAATAAAACGACTTATGGAGAATTTATAATTGATTTATTAAACATTCGCAATTCAGCTCAAGTCAAAAATCTATAAGGGGTTTATCCTATGGCTCGATTGTCTGGTTTAGTGGTTGCTACAAAAGTGATATCTAATGGTCTTGCATAATTTCATCAGACAGCAATTAACCACACACCAGCAGCTATATACCAGCCAATATTTTGACGTCAACAATGGTGCACTATCCATTAGACAATAGAATTGCCGAAATCAATAAATTCGTAATCAAAAGAAAACGGTTCCCGAACATTAAGTATGTTAATAATGAACAAAAATGTTAAATCAAGTAATATGTGTTTCTCAACAAACCTTATAGACTCGATTTTCGATACTCCTTGTGGAATATTAGGTACCTTAACATACTAGATACAGCCGAACAACTGATAGAGACCATTCCAAGAAATATTATAGAATGGAAACGGTGTGAGAAGGATGAAACTCTGTGACATACACTAGGGTGATTGCTATCGAAAAACCATGTAGATGAGGATATGTTATTAGAAATTAACTTTGCGGCGCTAAGTAGGAGGACTAGAGTGGCTGGCTAGTCCCGGCTTCACAGAAAAAGGACACGTAAAGTGGGAAACCAAGGAAATTTGAGGATGTTATAGCAGGAAAGACATTCGAAAATTCAAAAGAACATGGTACGGCAATAAATTACAAAAGTTAGGACTGCAAGAACAAACAAGAGAACCTAGTCGTAGAATCACAATCAGTGCTGAGGACACTGAAGGCGTACGGTTATGTGGCGATGATGATCAATGTTCGGTAATCAGGCAGAAGGAAAAATTCAACTTATGCAATGACCGCCTAAAATTCCGGCCACTAAACCTCGACGAAGCAAGGAAAGCCATAACCAAACTTAAGTATAGCACGACTGCCAGTACCGACGGCTCAGCTGCTGAGCTTTGCGAAGAGCATACACCAAATCATCTCTAAAATATGGTCGAACGAATGCCAGATGAGTGAAATTTCAGCTTTGTATACCAGATCATGAAGACAGGAGATCCCCTAGTCTTCACCAATTAAAGAGGCATCAATCCCTTCAAGATCACCTGTAACATTTTCTCTACCATACTACGAATATATTATCCCGTAAGATCTGATAAGCCCTTAGTTTCAGGCCTTTAAAGTCCACCATCGATCAGGTTTTTACATCACGGCCGATCTGGGAAAAGACTCTCGAATTCCAGACCGACTCCCATCACCTGTTGCAGAAGTAGCATTTATAGGACAATCGTCAAAATAAACAGGTATAATTTCAAGAAATGTCTACCTGGATCCATAATGAATATTGTATAAACAATGACACTAACAAGATCATTCGTTTTTTTTTGCTCGAAATGCAATTGAAGAGCTGAATAGAGCTCCATCTTAAACAATCATAGCAGCGATCTATGAAACATTGATCATCCTAGTTCTCCTCAATGGCACATAGCTTCGAGTGATGAACGGCCTTGTCTGCAACGACGAAAAGTGAGAAGATTTAACCAAGAACTATACGGGCTATAGCCCGATGGACTTAGCTAAAAAGTTCGACTTCATTGAGACTAGCTCTCCAGCTCAAAAACTTTTCAATACCGAGAGAAATCACAGCAAAGGAAACCCCCATCTCAGGTGGCATGGGTAAGTGGAAAATGACTTCAACTAACTTGGAGCGCGAAATTAGAAGCAAAAGTAAACAACAATCTTTGTCAAATTCCTCAAAAGGCGCAAATCAGCCAGACTGGAAACGAACAGAAAATATGACGGCACCCGTATTGAACTAAAACAGAGACTACTTATGTTTTTTTGGAAAATGGGACAGAGAGAGAAAGAAAATGTTTGGGCTCAGCAGCAATATTTAATAAGAGACTAAATTATGAGTATAATTGGGCTTGTAATTGTATTTTAAGTAACCACTCATTTTATCTAATTTTAGTTAAATAAAAAATAATGTCTTTCAAACGTAGTTAGAATTGAACGCCGAACAGTTCAAAACACAACCACTTGAGCCACGAAACTCCGTGCGCAGGAATAGTTTCGACTAAACATGCTGCACTTTCTGCACCTCTAACTACTCCTACTGTCATGTGTTTTAGAATATCATGGACGCTTTCTGAATGGAATCAACGGCTTAAAAACTTGATTCTTCCGATATTGAAAAATCCGTGGATTTGAGACATAAGACCATATGGGTTTTTCTTTATTTTGCCAATAACAAAAATCTAATTTACAGTTCGAAATATGATTTTGAGTGACTCTGACGACTGGGCAGGCGCCTATCTCTTACAGCTATCTGGGTGGTACCGGTACCTTTCGACTTCCTTTCCGCAGGGTTAAGCCGTTCACACGACTTTGTTGCTCCCCTATATCAACAATTGTCAGGCAGGCACCTGACAAAATTAGAAAAAAAGCAGCAACTTTTGTTTGTTGTTTTTTTAGCATGCAAAGCATTATTTTTTGTTTCTGTAATTTCTGTTTTGCATTTACGAGTATTTAAAAATAAATATTTACAGTTTTTTTATAAAATCCCCCGTCTTAATAATTTTTAACTTCTAAAGAAGGTTAAAGGGCCGTTTGAAATTCAATCAGTTATAGGAAAAAATCGATTTGAAAATGATATAAATCCAAATTGGCCTAATGTCGCTATATCAAAGTAAATTCAAGAAGAATTTATCCGTATGTCATGGCACCGACCAAGGATAGATAGACTCAAAGGAATAATTATGAGATATGATAGATAATATGGTCCTTACTTGACCCCAAACAACCACGTGAGACTGCCCTGCTTTGGCCCATATTGAAATGTAATCCCTAGGCAGTTACCACTTTCAATATCTAAATAACCTTTGTGTATGGTTTTAGGGGTAGTAAAGGTCATCGACCTCTCACGCTTTCCCAGTGATGCCACAATGGATGTACAACTCGTATAATGAGCACCACTTTAACTTAATCTAACTATTACCATCTCGGGAGTGTTATTTATGTGGATTACCAAAAATCAGTAAAGAGAGGATTGCAACTAAGCTTGAGGGGTAAACAAATACCACTTCAATAAGATTGAGAAGTGCACTCGGGCATGAGTGCGGTGATTTTAGTAAAGTACGAGTATTTTATTAGCATGCCTTTCTCGAAGTGGTTTGGTGTTTCAAGATCGTTCGTATCCTAAAATAGAATGTTTGGCTGCAGTCCAGACAAGCATTTCGCTATTATTTACATTGGTAAAAGGTTAGTAAAGATGATCCGATATGAGCTCGAAGATTTTCAGGGTCAAAGCACTGGTATTCATTCGCTTAGCGTATGTGAATGATTTTCAAAAAAAACTTGACTGAGCGTCGCTTAGAGTGGATATAGTGAGAAGTAATCACTTCTCTGCATACATCCACGTCTGTAAATACTCGTATAGTCCAATTGTTTTGGCTCTTATTGAAACGCTGGTAGATCCCCGCCCAAACCTCTCAGATCACTCACATTTAAAGCTAAAGCTTGTAAATAGCCCACGCGAATACAAACGTTGATAGTCAGACAAGCATTTCGCTATTATTTACATTGGTAAAAGGTTAGTAAAGATGATCCGATATGAGCTCGAAGATTTTCAGGGTCAAAGCACTGGTATTCATTCGCTTAGCGTATGTGAATGATTTTCAAAAAAAACTTGACTGAGCGTCGCTTAGAGTGGATATAGTGAGAAGTAATCACTTCTCTGCATACATCCACGTCTGTAAATACTCGTATAGTCCAATTGTTTTGGCTCTTATTGAAACGCTGGTAGATCCCCGCCCAAACCTCTCAGATCACTCACATTTAAAGCTAAAGCTTGTAAATAGCCCACGCGAATACAAACGTTGATAGTCATAGCGCCAACACTCTGGACTTGGTTTTAAATTCTTACCCTGATAAGAACAAGGTCGATGTGCTATCCCCTCTAGGCTCTTCGGACCATTGTGTCATTCAGTAAATGTATCGTATACCGATCACACAGTTAGAGAAACGATTCCTGAAAACCCCATATGGTGATACGAGAAAGCCGGGCGAACTTAACAGCTTCTTTAGGAATTTGAACTGGTCGATATGTTTCCTCTATAACGACGTGGGTGTCGCTGCTGATATGATCACAGACACTATTCTATTTGGAATGAGATCCTTTATCTCTCGTCGGATGCAGAGTGTCAAACAAAACGAAAAGACGTTTCCGATTCAATTTGTAAGTAGGCTGTCAGAGTTAGAGAAATGTTTTCTACGTTCTACAACACCAGCCCGAAATATGAAAACTGAAAAAGTACAAACGTGCCAAGAATGACTGCAACACCTTTCACAGGCGTATGGAATTTCAATACGACCAAACACTAAGGCAAAAAATACTAAAATGCACCAAACACTGTTAATCGTTCACCAAAATCATTGGAAATTCTGCCTCATCCTCCATCCCAACGCTCATTTATAATGACATTCCAGCTGTCAGCTCCTTGGATAAAGCCAATCTACTTACTGTTCACTTTGCGGCCAGCTCAACACTTCCAGATTTTGTTTTTCCCCGCCTACACACTCGTGTAGTAGAACTTGTACTTAAAGGTCTTAACGTACACAAATCCGCATTTATAGATTTTATATTTTTCTTCTTCTTCTGAAGAGGTGTTCTTCCACCCTGGCAAAACCATTGCGTACGATTTTTCATCAATCCTATTCTTTCCGAGAAGATGGAAAATAGCATTTATCCAGCCCATCCCTAAAAAGGACGAATCTTCTTTTCTCTCCTCCTACAGACCCATTGCACTTATGGCTCTTCTCTCCAAGAGTATGGAAACGCTGATAAACCGTCAGCTCATGAAATATCTCGAAACTCGAAAACTTCGTGGATTTTCCTACCTTATTGTCAAAGGCGCCCCCCGTGAAGCTGATCAAACGTAGATGACTAATTTGTTTCATAAAAAGGTTTGCTTTGATATTGAAAACTGTCAAAGCGTCTCAACTGCAAATGCCAAGAAGTTTTCCTCGTCCAAGCTGAGCATCCCCAAAATCTGGTAATGGCATTCAAATCAAATTTCCAAAATTAATTCTAAAAAGGAACAATGTTTCTGGAAGTAATAAAATAAATAAATCACAAAACAAAGAAACCTCTAGCTCTAACCCTAACTGGTATTTTAAGGTAGGGACATTTCCTTTTTTCTCTGCACATCGTTATCCTGTATCTAACTCTCATCCCCCTAACGTTCAAAATATCCCCATTTCCTCACAACCCTCGTCTAATGAATCCAAAACTCGCAACCGCGTTTCATGTAATCTTGCTCATACTTTGAAAGGACAATCAACTCCATGTCCCGCTCCAACTCGTCCATCTTACTCTAAAGTGAAAGTAACTAAGCTCCTAGGGATGCTGTGTTTCTTGTGTACTTGCATGATAATTCCGATTCACGAAAACTTCAATATCACTCCCGACGATGTCGCAAACAACTTCTCATCTTTCGAGTTTTTCAGTACACAAACCTGCGTCAGACCTGCTTTTGTCCTCGAGTTTAATATGAGCATACTACTTACTAGGTACTAGAAATAGATAAGATAACATCCTTCGACACTTACTGTGAGAGCGATAATAACACAGCGGAGCTCTACCTCTAGTAGCCTACGCTCGTATCAGGCTGCAGGTACACGGTGCTGATGTTGTGGGTGCTGGTACTGTAGACACTTTATCACTGAAGCGCTTACTCATCTTCTACATCTTTTTAGTTGAAGAGAACATTGTGACAAACGGTCAAACGGTCTGGAGGTTCTTATGAACATGGTTTCTAACTTTCAGTTGTATACAATACATACGAGTGCCTACATTTTATATTTAAATTAATCTGAAGAAAGTAAGTAATTAATATTAAATATTTTCCGAAATTATTTTCCATTATAGTCATTTAGCATTTATGCACAATGTTCGACTTTGAACTGCTTGTGAGTTTGACCGGTTCTTTCTCTCCTTTTTTTTTTAAGACAAGAAATCTTTCTGTTAACTTTTAATAAAAAAATGTAGTACCGCTCTTGTGTACGTTATAAAACAGAATTGTATATTTTTCGAAATGCCCCTTATTAACCTTTTTTTTATACATACATAGGTATTTGACATATATGATACAATTGACAGTTGTTGACTATTATAGGACAATTTCCCTGATGTTGTGGGTGGGTGCATTCCGCACTATTGGATGTTTCTTTCTGATGATTTTCTGTTAATTGTGAGGTTTATGTCATAAACATTCTCCCGCCACCGATGAGCGAAGAGCATCAATTTGTCTGCGATCAGTAATGTTCTGCCTCACTGTAGTCTCCTCTACAATGTCTATATCAAAACTCTCAACGTACATGAAAAGAGAAGATATATTAATTTTCTTATAAATAACAATAACAAATGAAACAGAAGATTGACAAATATTCTGTGGAGACTTCGGACAAAGTTGTACACGAGATACCGTTCTTGTACACTCTCTAGTTTGTTATTGAAGGTGAAGATTTCATTGTGTTGTTATTAAATTTGAAGTTAAAATTATATTGATTTGTGCAGTGTTGTAATTTCAGTGTAATCTAGGTAATTTGCATTAATTTTATGATAATACATAATTATTGTTCATAATAAAAGTAAAATTCATTTTTGTTTAGTTGTTGCTTTAGTCATGTGTCGTGTCCCTCGTTGATGTGCATGTGTGTGCGCAACGCTGTGCAATGATTGCTGTGTGTTGGGTCAGGTCGGGCAAATGTATGTCGTAAAGTTTCGGTGGCATAATGAGTAGTGTAGTGTGTGCGTTTTTTTTTTTGTTTATGGAGAGAAAATGAAAAAAGGTGGACTGTATTTTCGTAGTTGTGTTGGGTTTGAAATGAATGAGTGGATAAATCCTGTCCATGTTGATTTGAGTGGTTTTGTGGACTTTGTATTTGTTTTTTTTTTTTTTTTTTTTTTTTTTTTTTTTTTTTTTTTTTTTTTTTTTGAATCGGTATGACAGCAGTAGGGAGCATATTGAATATTATTATTATTGCTATTTGTTATGATACCTTCGAAAATTATATAATTTATTATTATGTTGATTGTTTGGCGTCATTCAAAGGAAGTGGACATAGCTTAGTGATTGGTCTCCGGAATTCTCCATATTGTGTTTTCACCTTCACAACCCTTGTTACATTGTCTGCTCCGGGGTAAGTTTCGATTATGCGGCCTAGGTTCCATTTTGCAGGGGGAAGTCGTTCGTCTGAAATGAGAACTAAATCTCCTTCCATTAGTTGTGGCTGAGGCTTCAACCATTTTGGACGGTGCTGCAGACGGCTCAGGTATTCAGACTGCCATTGCTTCCAAAATGTCTGCAAATTTCTTTGAATAATTTTCCATCGGTCGACTAAATTCTGCTTTCCTATGGTCAGGTCTGCTTCGGGAACTGTAAATAAGCTTTCTCCGACAAGAAAGTGTGCCGGTGTCAACGCCTGATAGTCTGTAGGATCTTCTGTTAAGGGACAGAGGGGTCTCGAGTTTAGACACGCTTCGACTTGTGTCAAAAACGTGGCGAGTTCCTCGTAAGTGAGTGTCCCATTTCCTACAATCCTTTTTAGGTGGAATTTAACACTCTTTACTCCGGCTTCCCACAATCCACCAAAGTGGGGAGAAGCCGGGGGAATGAAATTCCACTTGGTTCCTTCGGTTGCTAAGACGTTGGCGATCTCCTTGTAGTCTTGAGTTCCGCTTTTTAAGAGGCGACGCAGTTCGACGTCAGCACCCACAAAGTTCGTGCCACAGTCGCTGTATATCTGGGCACAGACGCCTCGCCGCGCAGCGAATCTCCGAAAAGCAGCTATAAATGCCTGACTTGTTAAGTCGGTGACCACTTCAATGTGTATTGCCTTGGTGGCCAGACAGATAAAAATAGCCAAATACCCCTTGTGGCACTTAGCTCCACGCCCTTTCCATGTTCTTATATTAACAGGGCCCGCATAGTCAATGCCAGTATGGGTGAAAGGCCTTGACATTGTGACTCGAGGTGCAGGTAGTTCTCCCATCAGTTGCTGAGCCTTTTGAGCGCGAAACCTGTAGCATGTAATGCAGCTGTGTATGTGCTTTTTCAGAGCCCTTTTGAGTTTAAAAATCCAGAATTTGTGTCTTAAATGCTCCATCATTAACTGAATTCCTCCGTGCAGCGACTTTAAATGGACATCACGTATGATTAATATCGAAATCTGGTTATTAGGGTCCAATATCATAGGATGTTGTTGATTGTACGGGATGTTCGCCTGGCTCAATCTTCCGCCGACTCGTATAACACCATGTCTGTCTACAAAGGGGTTAAGAGATCCCATACCTCTTGTTTTTGTGATGCCATCTGGAAACATCTGTCTTTGTGCCACTCGTATCAGTGACCTTGTAGCTTCATCGAGTTCTGTTGGCGTGAAAGGTCTATTGGTGTTGTCCTTTCGTAGACTTCGTGCGTAGTTGCAGAATTTTCTGTGATGTTGACGAAAAATGTTGATAAATCTCTGGCAATATGCAATAATCCTTACCAATCTTTGGAACCTCGAAGCCCTACTGATAAGTCGCAGAATTTGATTATCTTCTGTTTCTAGCATGAGACAGCGTGTACGTTTTTGTCCTTCATCGGTTTTCAAATTCGTTGGCTGCGTTGGCATCTCAAAGTCCCATGATGTGTTCAGAAATGTTGGTCCTTTCCACCATAAACGGTTCTGTATTAGTGCCGAGGGCAGTACACCTCGGGAAGCTAAATCTGCTGGGTTCTGTTCTGTGGGAATGTGTTTCCAAACAGACGAACTCGTAAGCCGATGAATTTCTCCAACTCGATTTCCGACAAAAGTTTCCAATCGTAATGGCGGAGACCTTATCCAGCAAAGAGTTATTGTTGAGTCGGTCCAAGCATGAATCTTTGCTTCCGGTAGGTTTAGAACACTTATGACATGCTTGAGGAGCCTCGCTAAGATGACTGCTCCACAAAGCTCGAGTCGGGGAATGCTCACTGGTTTAAGCGGGGCGACGCGAGTTTTGGAAAACAAGAGATTCATGTGAACTAATCCTCTTTCACCCAGTACTCGTATGTATACCACAGCACCAAAAGCCTTTTCCGATGCGTCTGAAAAACCGTGAATTTCTACAGTCTTGAAACGTTGTCCAGACTGCACCCATCGAGGCAACCGGATCTGATTGATCGATTCCAAATCATGAAAGAAGATGTTCCAACCACTCTTAAGCTCTTCGTCAATAGGTTCGTCCCACGTCAGCTTCTTCGCCCAAAGTAATTGTAGAAAACATTTTGCTTTGATGACGCATGGTGAAATCCACCCCATTGGATCAAAAAGTTTGGCTATAGTGGATAAAATAGACCTTTTGGTTGTTGTCTGATGATGACGTGGTGGAGTGTACCTGTATAGGAAGTTGTCTTCATTTGGGTGCCAATAAATCCCAAGCATCTTGAGTTGCGCCGAGCCTCCTGCAGGGAATGAAAATGTTGTTTCCCGTTCTTCCACCGGTACATCTTTCAAAAGACTCACGTTGTTGGACGCCCACTTGCGTAGATTCAACCCGGCTGCTCCTAGTGTAGTTTTCACTTCCTTAATCTTTTTTTTTGCTTCTTCAGTGGTGTCCGCTCCAGAGATTAGATCATCTACATACATTTCTTCCCAAATCATCTTCGCCGCTCGTGGAAATTGACAACCAGATTCCTCTGCCAGCCAGTTAAGAGTTCGGATGGCCAAATATGGAGCAGATGCCGTTCCAAAAGTTACTGTTTTAAGCCGGTAGATTTTGATGGGCTCAGATGGATCTTTTCGCCATAATATTAGTTGGTAAAATGAGTCCTTGTCAGTTACCCAAATTTGGCGGTACATCTTTTCGATATCGGCGGTGAAAGTGTACCCATAGAGCCTCCATCTGAGAATGACATCGATAATATTATTTTGCAGAGCTGGTCCAGTCATCAGCCTATCGTTGAGGGACGTTCCATCGGATGTCTTAAAAGACGCATCGAAAACGACTCTTAACTTAGTCGATGAACTGCTTTCTTTTATTACGGCGTGGTGCGGAAGAAAGTAATGCGGGGTATTCTCCAACATATGTTGATTAACTTCAATCATGTGACCCATCCGTAGGTATTCTTCAATACATTCAGCGTATTCCTCATGAAATCTCTTGTTTTTTAATAGACGTCCTTCTAGCTGCTGGAATCGCTGAAGAGCGCCTTCCTTAGAACGTCCAAGTACTGGATAAATGTTTCCTTTGAAAGGAAGAGCGACTTCACACCTACCATCTGCTACGCGCTTGACGTTGTTTAAAAAATGCTCCTCACATGCAATGTGTTCTGGTGTTTCAGGGGTTTGAAACGGCACCTCTTCCAGCTCCCAAAATTTGCGCAAGTCAGCCTCTAGATTGCATGTTTGGTGGAAAGCTTTGGCAGAACGGGATGCGAGTGGAGCACGTCCAAATAAAATCCAGCCAAATTTTGTATTTTGTGCTAAAGGCAAATTAGCATTGTTCGGCCTTACCAACTCTGGCAAGAGTACTTCAGCTAATATGTCGCTGCCCAGCAGCAAGTCAACCTTGCCTGGCCTAAAAAAGCATGGGTCGGCTAAGCTCAAGCCGTCGAGATGTCTCCAATCAGCAACTGGAAGCGTTCGGGCCGGAATATGCCCAGACAGTGACTTATAGACGAGGGCCTTTGTGTTAACAACAAACGCTGAATGGTGGGACCCAATTGTTACATCAACGATCCTGTTGCACGTGCTGCTGTTGACCATACCTAACCCGGACACCTCGACAAAGGTTGATTTGTGCTTCAAACGCAGTAGCTGAAGTGCTGACTCAGTTATAAAAGATGCTTCTGAACCAGAGTCCAGCAATGCCCTAAGTGAAACAACTTCCCCTGATGAACCGCTGACCTTGACAATAGCTGTGGCCAACATCACTTGGGTGTTCGTGTGTGACACAGAATGGTACGTGTGAACGGATTTGCTACAACAAGCTTCTTCATTTGGCAGTTGATCATCTCGTTGATTTGGTGAAGGTTGTTCCATATTATGTGGCTTGAAACTCGGAGCTCTGGGATTAATTGAGGAAGTAAGACAATTTGTGTTTTGATGTTGGGAGTTTTGACTACAAGTTAACATCTTACAGGGTTGAAGATGCGATGTATAATTGGCTTGCGGAGCGATTGGCTGAGAATTGTGTAGTAGCGAATGATGGGGCTGCTGACAATAATAACATCTACGGATACTTGGACAGCTTTCGGACAAGTGACTATAAGCTAAACAGTTCTTACACAAACCCAGCTTGGAAATAGCTTGATAGCGGTCTTTGATGCTCATCTTCAAAAAACGGTTGCATTTTCGGATGGCATGTTGACCATTATTGCAGAGTTTACAAATAAATTTGGATGTGGTAGCCTGTGCGTGAAACGAATTTCGCTGGGAAACCCTTTTGGATGGTTCTGATGTCGTCTTTCCCTGGTAACTTACTGCCTCCAGAGTTCGAAACCTCGATTCGAGAAATTGTTTAAATTCCACAAATGTCGCTACCTGTTTGCTGTTCTCTTTACATCCCAATTTCTCCTCCCATAGTTGTTGCGTTTTTGTTGGTAATTTTTGCAATAAAACGTAAATTAGTATCACATCCCAATGTTCGACCGGCACCTTCAAGTTGGCGAGGCTGTGAACTATTTCCGTTGACGTATCCAGTAGTTCCTTAATGGCTTCAGATCGCTCCTGGGTTACCGAAGGTTGACTGAAGAAGCACTTCAATTGCGTGTTGACCAGAAAGCGCTGATGGTCATACCTGTCTTGCAAAATAGTCCACGCCTTAACATAATTGCCATTCGAAATCGGTAAATGCGACAATATTTTTTCCGCTTCACCCGAAATACTTGTTTTTAAGTAATGCATCTTTTGTATTTCGGATAAGGATGAATTATGATGAACAAGGGACACAAAAAGATCACGAAAACTCCTCCAAGTTTCATAGTTGCCTGAAAAAACTGGTACCGGAATATTCTTTAACCTAACATCTGAGTTGTGAATGGACATAGTGACATTCGTGTCTTCTTCGTTGTTGTCCGCCTTGGTTTCCTTCACTTTAACCTTGTCCGTTGCATCCAGCAGATCTGCACGGTAATCAAAATATAATTCGCGGAACTTCTCATAAATCTCCTCTATCTCGGAGTATTTATCCTCATCATCATCCTCCATCGATCCTATGCACACTTCATAAGCATTCTGCGCCGTCTCCATGGATTTCTCCAATAACGACAAACGACCAGACAAATAATTTGCAGTACGAGTGCTGGACCCTCTCTTAGCAAAATTTGAAATATCTTTCTCCAATTGAGTAAGTACTCGGGTGAGTTTATTTGGTTTCATAATTAAATATGTCTTTATTTGTAGATAAACACGTAAAAATAATAAATTTGAATGCACTTACTTGCCAATCTCTGCAACTCCAGATCTCATACGACAAATTGCACTTGGTTTCTTGTTCTTCAGATGACGGCGTCACAGAACACAGCAAAAACAAATCCCGCAGCCGCTCAAGAAATTCAGGATCAGTACCTCCTCCAGCACACAAAATGCACACAAAAATCCAAAAAATGTTAATTTAGGTAATAAATCGGTTATTCAAGCCCTTGTGTTGTGTTGAGAAAAATTTTGTTAAAAAATCCGGGTCGAGGACCAAAATGTTCGACTTTGAACTGCTTGTGAGTTTGACCGGTTCTTTCTCTCCTTTTTTTTTTAAGACAAGAAATCTTTCTGTTAACTTTTAATAAAAAAATGTAGTACCGCTCTTGTGTACGTTATAAAACAGAATTGTATATTTTTCGAAATGCCCCTTATTAACCTTTTTTTTATACATACATAGGTATTTGACATATATGATACAATTGACAGTTGTTGACTATTATAGGACAATTTCCCTGATGTTGTGGGTGGGTGCATTCCGCACTATTGGATGTTTCTTTCTGATGATTTTCTGTTAATTGTGAGGTTTATGTCATAAACACACAAATTTGGGAGGAAATTTTTAATTTCACTCGCTGTTTCCACATGGGCTCTTGAAGTAACATATGCTTATACCTACATACCTATATATTGCTGAGATAAATTTAATTTGTCGTTTCGAGCGTATTCTTGTGATTTCCAGACGCATTGGTAGATGAAGTACATAAGTAGCTCCATTTCATTAAGGGAAACATGTAAAACTTTGGGGGAAAAGTTTGGTCAATGTTGCATCGCAGCTTCAATATTTCATCTCCCCTGTTGCACGAAACAATTTATATGCAAATTTACTTTACCAAATGAGATAATGCTAAAGACGAGAGGGACTACAATGAGAAATTAATCAAAATTAAAATGTAAAGATAATAACCAAGTATATGTCACTGCATGATATTCTCAGTGACTTTCGAGCGAAAGGATTTACATAAGGACTACCAGGGCGTATACGTAATTTTTCTTTTTAATTTTATTTTTGATAAAACGAAAATAAATTTTTGAAGTTTAAGTCTGCTGGATTAAAATTTGAATAATGGAAAACAACCAGAGCGGGAAGTGCATGTTCCTATGGATTACCAACCAACACGGCCATCACCGGAAAAGTGACATGTTGCCGTAATACCGTAATACAAATTATTTTACGATGGGTGACCCCAGGATGTGAGAAAAAGACAAAAACCATAGACCAAACAAAAAAAAACTAAAAAACGGAAAAAACTTACGAGTATGCATACTTGTGCATAAGTTTTTTCGTTTTTTTTTTTTGGTAAAAAAAAATATGTTATTTTCTAGGGATATTAATTTTTTTTTATTCAAAATATTGGCCATCGGCTTCTACACATTTCGCCCACTTTTCAGGTAATTTATGAATAGCCAGCCAGAAAAACAGCTTGTCTTTTGCGGCAAACCATTTTTCGAGCTATTTTTCAACTTCCTCGAAATCGCTGAAGTGCTGCTCTGCGAGCACGTACCCCGTTGATGCGAAGAGGTGATAGTCAGATGGCGCCAAGTCTGGGGAGTAGGGCGGGTGCAGAAAAATAAATCCATTTTTCGTCATCCATCACAATTCGATGCAAAACAGAATTCCTTTCGTGGCGTTGAAGCAGCATTTCACAAGTGACTTTTCGATTTGACGTTCATTCAGATCATGTTGGACCAATTTACCAAGTTTATTGATCTTCCCATTACTCGTAAACGTCTGCCGATTGTTTCTTGTGACACACTTCTGCTAATTTCCGTTGAGTTTGAGTTGGATCATTATCCAATATCATCCAATAACTCCTGAAATTGCTCGTCTTCGCATTTTTGTGGTCTACCAGAGCGCTCACTGTCTTTCACATTGAAATCACCACTTTTATATTGTCGAAACCATATCTCACATGTTGTAATTGATGGAGCGTGTTCACCATATGTTTCTACCAGCAAACCATGACTTTCAACAACCTTTTTCTTTTGATTAAACAAGAAAAGCAACGCGTGCCGCAAATATTCTTTTTCAGGCACAAAACTCGACATAATCACTGAAAGATAAAACAAAGACGTTGGCGGACTAAACTTGTTTGTAGTTAAATGTTAGATGAACAAAATGGCGTCTGTTTCAAATTAATACGCTGCGTACTTTTCACTGGCGCCATCATTTAGTTAAACCGGAAAAGACTTATGCATATACTTGGTATGCTCGCAGAACATTCAGATCATTTGTCATTGTAATTGTCAAGAATTGGCAAAATCCTTAGACTGGTGGAGGTATGTAGGTAGGTAGATTGGGAGTGCCAAATAAACACATTTTTGGCACTGCAAGGATCAATTGCCAGGTACGGACAGAGGCTAGTCTTTCAATTCACTATATTGTTCGTGTTACTATTTTACGAGTATGTACAGAAAAAGACGGATTATGGTCCACGTGATAAAAGAATGAGAAACTTTCCATAGTCAGAAGTTTTCAAATTGAATTTTAGCTACCCGATTTTTTCCGGTTTTCTGTTCATGTCCTGGAATTAAGCCCGTACTTTAGGCATAGTAGTCAACTAATTGAACCTCTATACTATCCCGATCACCTACCTTGCTAAATGCATTTCCAATGGCCAGCAGATGATATTTAACGCACTGCTCAATTACGACCCGTAGGATGTGTATATAGTTTTCGTGTGGAAGTGCGCTTGAAGTGAATTTTCACATGCTTGGGAATTACTTTTTCTACAAAGGCTTAAAGGCTTCAATTTGTACGGCCCGCAATCTCTAAGATAGACAAACAAGGGAATTAGTCATTATTTATCGAATGAAAAGAGTAAGTGTTTGGGATCCCAAAGGTTATCAGACCCATCAGTCTGTCATCCTCCCTGCTAAAGACAATTGACAGAACCCCCAATCTCCACAACAAACTCAATTTCAATCACAGAAAACTGTCGACTTGCTAGTGTCAGAGATGTCAATCGATGGAAGAGCAATAATTACCAAAATACCAGATAACAAATAAAAGTCCACGACACATGAGTTGATGTTATTCCGTTTATAAAGAAAAGGAATTTACGAATACATAACACAAAAGAAAGAAATCACTAATTGAAAGAAAATACTAATTGAAAGAAAGTACTAATTGAAAGAAGAACAATATTGCCAGATGGGCATAATTAATACATAAATAATAACATTATAAGAATGTTTATGTCACTAGTAGGTATACCAAATAAGACACTTTATTTCAAGGAGTAAAAAAGAAAGGCTTTTGTGTGTATAGAGGGGGCTTTCAATGACGTTGGCATCTACTTGCTCATCGGCTCTTCTAACGAACTGGACATAAATGACTTGGTCCGCAGGTCGATCCATTCTCAACAGTAGAGTCATAAATTCAACCTTTTGTCACTGTTTTTCAAGAAAGAAACCACATAGGGAAACACCCGTATTGCATTCTCTCTATACTACAATCTAGGTCTACACCGCGATCGTGAGATCATTTGTCGCTAATGGTACAGCCGATTGGCGCTCTGCATTGGAAAGGTGAACTACCATCAACTTGTTAGAAAAAAGCAACGAGCTAACTTCACACGCATCACTGACGTGTTACGAATTCCTTAAACGGTGGCCGTCTAAACTGTGCTCCATCTGATACATATAAACTCTGTTGGCATTCAGATTATTTCTGCCTTAGGCTGAGAGGCACTTAGCAATAGAAAGAGCTAAATGTAAGATATGCGAGTCTACTCATCCATCAACCGATGCTCGATTAACTGAAAGTAACTTCAACGTTGACTTCAATCATCTGATTTAAGAATGGAATGAATGGAGACAATACAATGTCTTTCTCAGTAAATCAGTTATCATCTTCGAAAGCGGCTCTAAGGCGGACGAATGCGTTGTCCCAGAGGTCTTTTCTGACTACCTTTGCACATGCAAGTCCTTTAGTCTACCCACACACTGTACTGTCTTCCAACCCAAATTCTCAAATATGCATATATCAGGCTCACTCTGAATGGAATATTTTCGCTGACGCTGAGTATTGAAATATATAGACGATAGCAATCAGATCGGTAACATAGAATACTATAAATTCGAGGGTGGTTGCAGAGAGTTACGCATCTCCCAATGAGATAGCTAAGCAGCAAAAGGCCACCCTCTGTTGAGTTCCGGGACAGAACGTCTCTCGTGTTTTACTTAAACCCCTGTCTGGAAAAACTCAGGTTCACGGGATGCCCATACATCCATGGGAGCCGTCCATCACTTGCATGCATTATGAATACCAAAATGGAACTGTGTTAGAGGCACAAGTTCCACCCTTGGTATGAGTCAAGGCCAATCTAAAACCTTCCCGCGATTTGGATTTAAGTCACTGCTACCATGATGCTCCCTACCTACGGCGTACTCCCGTGTAGAGTTTTACCAGCTTCCCATCGGGCAGCTGCCTGAAATAGCAAAATTAACAATTAAAAGTGTGAGGAAAGCCTATGGAGACCCAAACTGTAACCTTAAGCTTTCCAGCAGAAACTGCTAAAAAGCTGCTAGAAAGGAGCGAATTGTTTGGATTTACTGCCGTATACCAAGGAAAATGTCGCCGAAGAGGTGTTTCAGAGGCCTTGAATTCAGACACCTGGCAAACTCCAGCGTTCGACCAACCATGTGCATTCGATGTGGGGAAAACGGTCACAAGCTAAAAGACTGTCAATCGAAACCTAAGTGTTTCCTTTGCACTACGAGGGGCGGAAGAACAGGGCATGTTTCGGGAAGTATGAGGTGCCCAGAATACAAAAAGGCGATGGAAATTGCGTCTGCGAAAATATGAATATTTTGCAATTAAACCTAAATCATTGTAAAGTAGCCCACGATATATTGCAACAATCCGTGCGCGAGTTAAAATTTGACTTTGAGATCCTTTGTGAACAGCAACACAAAAACGTAAATGGAAACACCTGGATGTCCAATGCGACAAATAAAGTCATGGTTTGGACCTGCGGAAAGGTATCTATTCAAGAATACTTATCCCGGCTTAACGGAATCCATGTATATAGTTGTTACGTTCCACCCAGTCTTACAATCGATAGCTTCGAAGCGGTGGTATATACACTAGTCTTCAATACCAGAGGCTGCACCCTCTTTCAGTTGCAAGCAATTTTATGGCCTGGGTTACGGAATGGGGAAGCACGGCAACGAATCGAAGAGGAGCCATTCTAGGGGCTCGCTCTTCTCTAGACGTTGTAATAGCTAACACTGGAAATACGTACACCTTTAGTAGAGCGAAAACAGCGTCCATTATTAACATAACCTTTATGAACAGTAGCCTGTTAAGAAGAGCGTCGATCACTACACGCACAACTACCACAGGGCTGACCTAGTTAATGTCGGTTCTGTGTTAAAGACCAGTACCGGTAACCTGGCTACATTAAAATTCTCCAGGTGGAGAGCAAACACCTTAGACGAGCAACTACTGAGCTATGTTATTGACGAGGCAGTAGTAAAAGCAAGCATCGCAACGGAGTTCGTAACTCTGGTATCGCGACATCTATTGTAGTAATTGCATGTAATGTGTCAATCGGTTTATTGGTGGAATCAGGAGATCACGGAACTTAGATCGACGTGTTATCGGGAGCGAAGAACTGTCCTGGAATGTCGAAAACACCCTGCAGCTACGGGAAATATATTGAGAAGCACGGACCAGGTTGAAGCTAGCGATCAAGTCCAACAAGCGATAATATTTTAGGCACCTCTGCCTATTTAGGGAGTAAGAAGTACAGCATTGTCACAAGGAGACTAAAAGGTCTCCAAATGCAATCTCCTACGTATTCGATATTACTTCTTAAAATAGTGGAAACTTTTTTCCCTCGGCACGAATATGGGATGCTCTTCAACCAAAATTAGAGCGACAGTGCGCCGATCTCATCAATTACAAGCGAAGAACTTCTCAGAGTATGAGATAAAATCCTAGACCGACTGCCATGCGAACTTGATCGGAAATTTTTGTAAAAATGTACAACGCGTGCCTTCAAGAGGGCACTTTTGCAGGGCTCTGGCAGCGACAACGACTAGTACTGCTGGCAAAAGGAAACAAACCACATAGTGAACTCTCGTTGGAAAAATATTCCCACGAGTAATATATAATAGACTCGATTCTGCAATCGAAGCAGCGGGTGCTCTAGCGGAACATCAGTACGGCACTAAAAAATACTGCACTGTAGTAACGTTGGATGTATAAAACGGGTTCAATTTGGCGAATTGGCAACGTATTATGCATTTCCTTCATCGAATGCATGTACCGGTGTATTTATTAAAAGCCATCTCGAGTTATTTCACTGACAGGGTCCTGTTTTATGATTCCGACGACGGATCGGTATTGGGTCCTCTGCTATGGAAAGTGATATCTTACGTCTACCAATCCCACGGGCATCAATCATCGGTTGCACGGATGACATAGTGTCGTGGTCGTGAAGAACTCTGCTTTAATGAGACCGTAAGAACAATAAAGTGATGGATTGCAACTGGCGTTGTTTTACATATCGATATATGTATATTCCTCACAATGTCGATTTCCTCACAATATTAAATACATAGGAGTGGTGATTGATTTTCGGTTAACTTACAAGCACCACTTGGAATACGCTTGTGAAAAGTCATCAAAAGCGGTCGGTGCACTGTCAAGGCTCATGAGCAATGTCGGAGGGCCAAGACAAAATAAAAGGCTCATACCAGTACTGGTCGCTAGTTCCATATATGTAGTTGAACGGCGTAGATATATGGTCAAATGCAGCGAAAATAAAAACGTACGCACCCGGAATCAGTTTACAGCCTGTGTGCTTTAAGAGCCGGAAGCGCATTTTGAACGGTATCCAACGACGCCATACTCATCGTGTCTTCAATGCCGCCCATCGACATCCTCGTCGACGAACTGAAACGTCTATACAACGGGTGAGTACAAAATGGTCGGTTAGAAACCCACAAAAGAAAAGCCGAGAGAAACCCAGCATAGCGGTCTGGCAACAACAGTGGGACGAATCGCAGAAAGGAAGATGGACGCATCGGCTGATACCAAGGGTCAGCCTCCTGATTGATCGGAAGAATGGCGAAACAAACTTCTACTTGACTCAGTTTCTAACGGGCATGGTTGCTATCGGAAGTACCTCTTTCAACGGAAGCACGAGACTATTCCATATTGCCCTCGATGCTATAGCTAGCCATATGATCTTCAGTGAAGACAATTAGATTGCGGTAAGTGACGCAGCGACAAGAATTCTTAGCGATTTTAGACGCCTAGAACGCAAACATAACGCGAATGTTAGCACTAATTAGTGAAACAGTAACTGCTTTACCCCGATCATAGGGAAGTAATACCTAACGGCGGTTCTGCGAAGGTCAAATTCGGTCCGCGAATTTTCGAGGGATTTTTAGCCGGTAAGAATCCGGCACTACCAATGGAATATGACCATCGGTGCGCCTATGCAAGGTTTCCACCTTCCTACGCCAAAACAAAAAAAAAGTGGACCGAGATCCGCGGGGGCCCTGGTTCCTATGGTACCATGATTTAAGTCCAGATAGGGACTACCGGTGAGCCTGCCACCAACACGACCTATGACTGGCAGCTTCTGATTGGTCAAATCGTAATAACATTCGGGGACATCATCTGAAAACCGTTACGATTAGACCAGTACTTTGCTCTGAGCACGCTTTTTATTAGACAACGTCATTGATTGACGAAGCCTTGATAATTGGGCCGAAGCGCTGGCTCCGGGACACTCGGACGTTCCAAGATGAACTCTGGTTTCAAATAGAAAGCAGCTTGAAGACGTCAGGACACCAATGTCCTACGCCAAATAAATGACACACGTTCAATCACACTCCAAGGCCAGTAATAGGTGGACATATTGAGCACATACTCATACTCCATCGTATCAAAACAGCCGATCAAATACAGGAGAATATACACACATAATCATGATACACTGTATCATTTTTCGAATTGCTAATCCTATACTTTGGGTTACGAAGGCAACAACCCTCTCTAAGGCTTTACAAAACATTAATCATACCAGTCGCCATATTTGGCGCAGAAGCACGGATTTTATTCAAAAAGGTTGTTTCGAGAGAAAAATTCTACGAGTGATTTTCAAAGAACCAGCTCTGAAAGTTAAGTTATCAGAAACGTAGTGTAATTTATATGACCTGTTTAAAAGGTCAGCGTCTTGCCCTGCCCATGGCTACTAGTAGAAATATGTTTTCGCAGTGAAACCGTATTTCGCAAGTTACTTACTAAAATATACTCAGTATATTTGCTCAAATTCCCGGACCCATAAGTGTCGCCAGGTGATCTACCTCTCAGCGGTGCTATTGTTTTTCAACCAATTAAACTGGCAGTAATCGAATCTTATGTACCTACTTTAAGCTGTTGTCAATTTAGCAATACTTAGACCTTCTATTTTTTTGCTAATTGTGGTTTTGGGACAGGTCAAGTGAAACACCGTGTTAATGCTTCCATTAGGTTACACCAGAGGGTTGGCAGTAGAATTGGCTAAGTGTCGGGTGGTGTTGTCAGAAGAGAAGATGGGAAGAGTACGATAACTTTGGCGCCAAGAATTGATAACGGTATTTTATAGAAGGGTTACAAACTAGCATTTTTACTATTCTATCTCGCCCCGTTTAGGAGTTAGGGGCAATTTTAGAAAAAAAAACTTAAAATGGGATAGAAATTATTAATAAAGGACTATACAGGATTTGAAAGTCTAAAATTTTCTCTTTAATATAAAATTTACATCAAATTATTTGTGTGAATAGTTTTTGAATAATTCGCATTCAAACTAAAATTGTTGGTAAAAAATGAAAAAAAATTTTTTTAAATCAATATTATTCAAAATTGTGAGATGATGTGCCCAATTGGTATTAATGCGCATATCAATTCTGAATCAAACACAAAAAACCGCATGGCTTTATATCTTCTAGTTTTTGAGAAAATTCAAAATTACTAAAACTATTTTTTATAAGACGTCTTTTTTTGGTATTTATGGTGATCTTACTTTGAGGATTAATATTGATGATAGGGTCATCTTTGTAAGTAAAGTACAGCAAATCATTTAGCGTGACCCAGAATGCACCACGAGGAGGTAGATTTGCATTGCATTCCGCGTCCCAGTCAGTCAATTTGTGAGTAAGTTAGGTGTTAGTTAAGAGTAGTCAATTAAATGTTCAATGTACGAGTACATATTAAAAAGGTATGCAAGTGTCGTCAATGAATCGTCCGTACTGGTGTCAATGTCGAGTTCGTTGAGTTCGTCGATGATGGTGAAGAGCCGAGGTTGTTTTGGTGGTAAAATACCTCATTGTGAACAGGCGGAGGGTCGAAGTCCTTCAGTTGCAAACCCACACTTTCTTTATCTTTGACAAAACCTGGGTACACTTTTTTTACGTCAATTAAAAATTCCGTGATTTGGGAGCCCATGTCGTCCTTATAATTTTTTTCAAGGCAGTATTTCCGGTAAAAGAAAAGTGCCATATTTTGGTGAAGGTGCTGCGTTGTATTGCGGCATAAAATTGATTTTTTCAGAAGCTTGTTCTGATTCTCAAGATCATTTATAGTATTGGTTGCATCGGTCATGTCAACATATTCGCCTTTGCTGTGGTTTGTAATTTCATGAGTCGTAGAAGTAGGGAACATTTTGTCAATACCTATGTATTGGCGTGCCCTGTCGGTACAAATACGACTGCTGTTGGGGTTAACGTATTTGTGTATATAAGGCCACAAGTCTTCTTTACTTTTGGAGTTCACTTTAAAGAAGCGTCCGACCTTATCTTCTTTACAAAATAACCCCAACACTACGATTTTCATTTGTTCGGTTACACGGCCTCTGTGGTATTTCGTTTTTGTAAGAAAGGTCTCGTCGATTTGTACAGTATTTCCTTCGCCACCAATGTTAACATCGACGTGAGATGCTATTATTTCGGCTTCTTCACGACAATAGTTATAGTAATCTATTATAGTAGATTTACTAAGCTCACTTTTATTGTCGTGATGGCGCCAAGCGATTACATGCTAATTTTAAAATACGAGTAATAACATACATGTAATAATATTTTTAAAAAATCCTTAGGTTGTAGCTTAAGGTTTAATTAATTTACCTGAAAAACTGTGTTCACAGGCATTTTGATGACGAAAGCGATAATTATTGCAAGCACCTCGCGAATCTCTCATTGAGGTCCATGTCGGTGACAATTTTTGTCACCTTTTTTTTAGAGCTTTTCTTTGAGCATCGCCATATCCAACCGAACTTTACATTTCTACACTTTTCTAGGTTCATAGGTAAGTTGCAACACAGTGGGGGAATGGATGTTTTAGTGGGAATTAAACCAGATTCTTCTAAAAATTCAATGCTTCTTTCGTTGGTCGATTTTGTGATGAGTACTGTGGATGATAAGTATTGATGACATAGGCGCCTGCCTGACGAAAAGCACATACCCCGAGCGGAGCAACTAAGTTGCGTTAGCGGGACCTGCCGCCTGCGGAAAGAGAGTTGAAATCCCTTAATCCCGCGAAGCGTGTCACCCGTGTACTCTTAATTAAGAAAACTATTGATATAAGAGTCTGCGAGATGTTTAAATAATACTCAATAACATATTCAAAGGAAGACTACGTACATAAATACCAGAAAACAAAACTAAAGTAGTAACTTCAATTTCAATTTGCTCAAAAACTAGAGTACATAAAGCCATGCGGTTTTTGTGTTCGATTCAGAATTAATACGCGCATTGAATACAAGAAACCAATTTGGCACATTATTTAACAATTTTGAGTAATATTGTTAAACATTTTTTTTTTTTTTTACCAAGAATTTGAGTTTGAATGTGAATTATTCAAAAACTATTCACACGAATAATTTGATGTAAATTTTATATTAAAGAACAAGTTTCGGGCTTAGTACTTTATTGTATAGTACTTTATTGTAAGTTTTACCGTTGTTTTGTAATAATTTTTTTCCCATCTTAAGTCGTTTGTTTTTAAATTGCCCATAGCTCCTAAACGCGACGAGATGGACCCCCCCCCCCCTCCAATCGTAAAAAATTCTAGTTTTTAACTCTTCTACAAAATACCGTTATCAATTCTTGGCACCAAAGTTATCGTACTCGTGCCGTGAACTGGGACACATGCATATTCAGACTTCTAACTACGTTGAAAAGACATTGCATTGCAGTACCAGCTTAGAAGTAGTGAGAGGACTTGGTTCAAGTATACGCTGATACTTCTCTGGCTACATCCTGTTGCTCATAATTGGCTTATGTCATTGCTTGAAAAACACGTGCAATTTTACCAACACAAAGTGAAAAATTGTAGTCCTGCACAAAGAAGATAGCGCTATAGCTTATATCGGATATGCAGTTATTGGGGAATACATAGTTTAGACTGGTCATCGTTGAGGTGTTTTTTGTTTAGTTTTGCATGAGGCATCAATGGGCCAAGGCCCGTTGGTAGTGCCAGATTCTTACTGGTTAAAACCACCTGCATCTAACAGAAAACTAAGCTTAGTCTCCACGATTCGATTATTTTACCTGTTCGGTTCACGTTGACAATATAACCGTGTAAGGTCGCTGAGTATATGCGCTGCTAAATTACTAATAAGGATCTACTTACTCTCATTTGGATGCATATGCACATACAACAATATTATCAGGAGTGGGCTATTATCCAAATTGTTCCCGTAAGGTCGTCCTGTCGGTTTCGTATCGCGGAAAATAAAAAAACACGTGTTCCGCATTTTCCGAGACAGTTTCACAATATGGAGAGTTTGCGATGTTTTCATACTTGCGTTTAAACCGGTATTCCCAGAAACAGCAGTGTCTTGTCAATAAATGAGTCAAGTAGAGGTTTGATTCGCCGTAATTCCGATTAACCTATGAATCGATCATTGGTATAAGACAATGAGTCCAACCTGCTTTTAAAGATATGTTCCATTGCTGTAGCCAAGTTGCGTTACTACGGATTCTTTCATATTTTCTTTTTTCGTCGTTTAGCCGGCTCGCTTTTGAGTCTTATTATTTCGTCAGAAAGTAAGTCGTATTGACGATATGACAAGTATATCATCATGCCAAAACAGATCGAAACGCATTGGCAACTCCCAGTGTGCTAAGGCGGTGGACAGATTTGATTCCCCTAAATAAAGACCTAATCTTTGAGGCATTTCCACTGGGTACTTGAGTATAGAACTCGCAGCTCCAGCAAGAAGAAGTCTTTTATTCTATTTTGAGAATGCGATATTACTCATCATAAGTGCACTCACAGTTTTCGGTGATTTTCCACACATTTGCTCTAGGTGATGTTTAAAACTTAGACGACTGTCAATCACAACTCCGGGGCACTTGAGAGACGGTTGAGAAACAATTTCATACCCCCCAACTGTAATTGTTATCATTTCGTGAATTACCAGTCGTTGTTAGCGACGTACAGTTGCGATATTTTCGTTGCTGTGTAGCTGGACTCCTGTTTTCTAATTTTGATCGCATTTATTGCATCCACCATTGACCGTGACTCCTATTTCAATTGCTGGTAAAAGTCTATTGTAAATGATCTGCTCAAGAATTTTTCCGGCCGTGTCAACCAAACATCATTTGGGTCCCCTTTCCTCTTTGGTAAAAGAAGGAGCCGTTGGCGGTTCGAAGGGTTAGGAAAAAAGCCCTCTTGAAAACACGCGTTAAACATTTTGGCAAATAAGTCCAGTTGTGCTTTACTAGCGATCTCTAATGCTTTATTAGGAACACCATCCAGTCCCGGTGATTTATTGTCGTACACCTTTTGACATGCTTTATGTATGGATATACTCCTACCCTACTGCCTTGGCGAGCAGATAATGTCGCAACTATTTTTCGCAACATTATCGGACATGTTGGTGATTGCATGCGAAGGCCTTTCATCTTCGTTGATATAATTTGATAAGCTTTACAACGTACATCGTGACTAGGTCATTCGCAAAGATCTCTAAAGCAAAAGTGCTTTTTTAGTCGGGTTTTTACCACTCGAAATGCATTGCATGTGCATAAGACCTGCTAGTCGTCGACAGCCCGCGTGCGGGAACGCTGTTAAGTTCTTGTCGTTTGGTGGGATATCGAGCTCAGTTCCGTGATTTCGGTGGTTCATCAGTATACATGTAGGATTAAGTCTGCGTGGTTTGACGACTACTTTCCACTTTTTAAAATAAACACCTTTTTATTTTTAATTCAATTCACTTTTGTTACTTTGTACAAACGATTTTGATCGAGCCAATTACTCGGCTTGACTATCGACTGTTGGTTTTTAACTATTGTACATAAAACGAAAAGGAATGGCAAAACAAGAATGAACAAGGAGAAAAGTTCCGCTCGTCGTGTGTTCGTATTATGGGGTGATCATTTGTCTCGTTATATACAGTGCATATAAACGCATGTTTTGCAGTCTGTTGTCCTGTACTCTTTTGATGATGATGTTACCGTTTGTTCTTATCTAAATGAAAATGAGTGCGTTCGTTATGTAGTTAATTATAAGTCATTCCTAGGGTATCGTATGTCGGTTCGGCACAATCCCACATCCGGCTGTCCTGGCATTAATCGTTGACCCTTAATCGTTCCACCTCTTCATGTACTCGGCCACTGTTGTCGTTGTTACTGGGCCCTCTTGGGTTCCAAATGTCCTTACCTCATATCTTCCATGCTTATTAATTTCAGCGACTTTGTAGGATCCTAGGTACTTCGGCTTAAGCTTCAAACCTGTTCCGAATTGTATACGCTTGATGGCGACTAACTGGTTCAACTCGTGCTTCTTCTCAGGTATCCGTTTTTGACTAAACGATCTTCGATTTTCCCTTTGAACGACTGCGATGTTTTCTCGAGCTTCCTCTCGTACAGCATCTCTCTCTTCTGTCAAATCAACGACTGCTGCTTCATCTGGCAATGAATGCAAATTTAGATCTTCAGTAAATCTCATCTCCAATCCGATCAGCATCCTAAATGGACTAAATTTTGTCACTCTCGATGGAGCATTGTTTACAAACTGCTACACTTTGTCGATATGCCTATACCAGTCCTGAGGACTTCCAGAGCACGCCTTCGCTGTCATTGGTACTATTACTTTGTGGATTCTTTCCACTTGCCCATTCCCTCGTGGTGCTCCCGTCATTGTCACCAAGTGTATGATATCCTCTCGCTTACAGTTATCCTCAAATTCCATTGAAGTAAAACAGGCTCCCCTGTCCGATATTATTCGTAATGGCTTTCCAAATATAGCTGCTTGCCTCCTTAGCTTCTTCACTACTTCCATCGTACCTGTATTTTTCATCAGACAGAGCCACACGAATTTCGCGAACGCGTCTATCACTACTAGTAGGTGATTATATTGTTTGCGTGTCTATTACATCGGTCCAAGGTGATCTATCTGAAAGGTGCTAAAGGCTTGCCTTCCTTGTTTATAGGCCTTAATTCTCCCTCCTTCCTTCCAGCTTTGGACTCAACTATGAGGCACTTTACGTAACTTCTAACGACCTTTTCTACCTTCGCAGACGATCCGGGGATATAAAACGTATTTTTCCACTTGATCTTGCTTTTTCTTAACCACGAAATAACCCTGCTGGTGTGCTATACTTATCACTTCTTGCGGACGGTACCACAATCAATTCTTTAGCGTGATCTTTATACAGGATCCCTGCTTTCATAAAGAAGTTATCGTATTCTTCGTCTTCTAGGATTTTCCTCACAGCTCTGATCCAATCGTCCTTGACTTGTGCTTCTCTTAAGCTATGAATCAGAGATGCTTCCAACATCAGACACGACACTCTGCTCAAAGCGTCTACGTGCTTCAGCTTTGTCCCCGGTCTATGGTCTATTTTGTAATCATGGTCTTGAAGAAACAGGGCCCACCTAGCTACCCTTAAAGGAACGTCCTTTTTGTTCATGGTTATAGTGAAAGCGTTACAATCCGTTATGATTTTGAATTTTAGCCCCATCACGTACATCCTCCACTTCTTAAGTGCTTCGATTATGGCTAGCACCTCCAACTCATATGAGTGATACTTTTTCTCAACTTGGGTTGTCTTCCGACTCATGTACTGGACTGGGTGGAGTTGCTCGTCTTCCGCATCCTCCTGCAACAGGACTGCACCGTAATCGTGCTTGCTCACATCCGTGTGGATCTCTGTTTCGGCTTCTGGATTAAATAGTTTGAGGACCGGCTCTTTCTTTAAGCTGTTGGAACGCTACTGATTGTTCTGCCTGCCTGCCATATAAACATCCTTACGTAGTAAGTCCGTTAATGGCTTCGCGATAGCGGCAAATCCTTCTATAAACCTTCGAAAGTACAACGTCAAACCTTTTATAATGAGCGCGCGCTCAAGGGGTTTGAGTACCCTTAAGGTGATTGTACACAGTGCGGGCAAAGGAAATTTAGGGAGGAAGAAAAGAGAGGTACCGATGTACATTGATTTTAAATGTTTGCAAGTTATAACGACCAGGAAATACAGAGATCGGCAGGGCATTCCATAAGCGAGTTGTACGGCTTAGGAATGAATCAAGATATTTTAGAGTACGTCCGAAAATGGGCTTTAGGGTATACTGATGAGCATTCATAGCGAGACGGGTGTTACGGTTGAAAGTTTGAATGGGCGGAATGCTACTGGCGATTTCAGTGGAGCACTGGTGGTGGAAATAGCGATAATACAAAGTGAGACACGAGAAATTTCATCGGTGTTCGAGGGTTTCCATTGACTGACTGATATTAGTATCATCAATATGTTTTATTGCACAGTTTTGAATCCTATCTAGCAGGTGTAGAGATGTTTTAGGAGCACCTGACCAGATGTGGGAGTTGTACTTCAATTTTGGGCAGATAAATGCCTTATATATTGAGGCCAGATCAGAGAGGGTAAAATATTTCTTACATCGCTTGAGGAAACCTAGACATTTCGCAGCATTTTTAGCGACATCAAATGTGTGGTCATTCCAATGTAAGTTGTCGTGGACACACATACCGAGAATGGAAAGTTTTTCGGTTTCGACGATGCAAGTGCCATTCATGGATAATGGCTGGGTGTTTAAATTTCGCTTTAACGACAGCAGACAGCATTGTATTTTGGAAGCATTAAATTTCACTCTGTTGATAGTTCCTCAATTGGTTATGCTGTTGATATCGGAATTTAATGAGCTTAGCATACGCTGCCGTTCTCGTTCTTCAGCCGAAGAGCAGAGTCGTGATTCCGGGAACGAATATGAAAAGCAGAGAGTACTGTCATCAGCAAAGGAATATATTGGATTAGAAGTAGCAGACATGAGATCGTTAATGAAAATTAAAAAGAGTGTCGGTGACAGAACAGAGCCCTGGGGCACACCAGCATTTATTTTGTGAATATCAGACTTGAAACCGTCCAAGACAACTTGAATTGAATATTCCGAAAGGTAATTTCTAATCCATTGAAGAAAAGAGTCGTCGATCCCAAATGCACGCATTTTCGACAAAAGAGCCTGATGCCAAACTTTGTCAAATGCCTTAGAAATATCAAGTGTAACTATTTATCTTGCTTTCGCCAGATTGATGTACGCTTTGGTTCCACTTTTCGGTGAGAAATGCCATCAAATCACCAGTTGTTGCTACGAAAACCGTACTGCCGGTAATTGAGAAGTTTTCGTGTTTCGAAATATTTCATGAGCTGACGATTTATCAGTGTTTCCATGACCTTGGAAAGAAGGGACGTAAGTGCAATGGGTCTGTAATAGGAGAGAGAAGATGATTCGCCTTTTTTAGGGACGGGCTGGACAAATGCTGTTTTCCATCTGCTCGGGAAGAGTCCTAAAGTGTAGGATTGATGAAAAAGCTTACGCAGTGGTTTTGCCAGCGAGGAAGAACACCTCTTCAGAAGAACGGGAGATATACCATCTGGACCAGCGGATTTATGTATGTTGAGATCTTTAAGTACATCTACGAAAGTAGATTCGTCCCATTGAAGATTCGACGCACTCAAGTGTAGGCGGAGACAAAGCACAATCTGAGAGTGGCAGATTGGCCTTATCCAAAGAGCTGGCAGCTGGAATGTCATTGTAAATGAGCGTTGGGATGGAGGATGAGGCGGAATTTCTAATGTTTTTGACGAACGACCAAAAATGTTTACTGCCTTTGGGACATTGCAGTATTTTTTGCCTAAGTTTTTGGTCGTATAGGAATTTCACACGCTTAAGAAAGGCGTTGCAGTCATTTCTGGCTCGTTTGAACTTTTTTCGGTTTTCCTCTGTCGGGTTGGTCTTGTAGGACCGAAAAAACATTTCTCTAACCCTGACGGCCTCTTTACAGCTCGAGTCGTACCATGCCTTTTCTTTTGGTTTGATACTCTTCATCCGATGAGGAATAAAGGATTTCATTCCAAAGAGAATGGTGCCTGTAATCATATCAGCAGCGGCATCCACGTCGTTATCGAGGAAGCATAACGACCAGTTAAAATTCCTAAAGAAGCTGTTAAGACCGCTCCAGTTGGCTTTCTCGTATTGTCATACGGTTCTTCTAGGAATTTTTTCTCTAACTGTGTGGTTGGTGTACGAGAAATTGGCTGATATGACACAATGGTCCGACGAGCCTAGAGGAGAGAGCACATCAATGATGTACTTATCAGGGTGAGAAGTTAAAAACAAGTCCAGAGTGTTGGCGGTATGACTATCAACGTCTGGTATTCGCGTGGGCTCATTTACAAGCTGCGTTAAGTTGTTTTCCGCAGCGAAGATCTCAACACACCGTCCTTCGGGTGTTATCTGTCCAGAATGTCGAAGCCACCCAGAATTGTGTATATTGAAATCGCTCGTAATAACGATTTCAGTATGAGGACATAGGGATACAATTCTTTGAATGGAGTCAGACAGCGCATCAAACTCGTTAAAAGTCGAATTGCTGTCCAGTTTGGGGCTTCTGTAAATAAGGCAGTAGTGGATAATTTGCTTACGGAGTTGGAATTTTAACCACATGAAGTTGAATTCCGGATTGGAATATGGAATATGGATCACATTGTGGTGGAGTTTGGTAAGCTACATCACTACGCACGTAAATGGCGAGACCGCGGTGAGAGAAGAATAATGGCACTAGTTCGTAGCCAGGAAGCTTCAGATCAGAATGATCTGAGAGGTGTGGGCGGGGATCTACCTGTGTTTCACTAAGTGCCAAAACAGCTGGTCTGTACTTACAGACGTGGACGTACGCAGAAAAGTGATTACTTCTTAGCCCGCGTATATTGGCTATGTCCACTCTGAATTCCCTAGTCATAATCTACAACAAACACAAAAAACACAAATACCGACGATGCTAAGCAAGGCTGCGCAGTGAAAATTCTGACATTGATTTACCGGATCAAATTGCCGTAGGTGTTATGCCCTTACAACAATATGAAACAGTGCACCAACAAAATTTTCACTCACAACCCGCTATCCATCGCTGTTGGAGCGCTGTCTTGTCGACTGACACTGGATAGTTCTTTACTGCATTTGTTTTCGCCTGCGATGGTCGAGTTAAGTTGTTCTCTATAATATACCCCAGAAAATCGATCTGCTTCTCCAAGAATTGACACTTTTCCCAATTTATCCGTAATCCATATTGCTGCGCAACCTGTAGCACCTTCTTCAACTTCTCGATACCCTCTACCTCGTTTAACGATGGTACAACCAAATCGTCCATATACACGACTACTACTCCTTCTAGGATTAATGTCCGGAAAATAGCAGAGATGTACCTACCAAGCACCACTGGTGAATTCGACATTCCAAAAGGTACGTACTGCCCCTCCTGTGATACGAATGACGTATATTTTCGCGATTCTGCCTCCACCGGAACATGGAGAAAATCATTCCACAGATCGTGCGTTGAGAACACACTCGCTCCCTGTAACCGATCCAGCTTCCTATAGTCACAACACAACCTTTTGTCCCAATTTTCCTTCGTCACCAACACCACCGGCGATGCGTACTCGGATACCCTTGGCTGTATTATCTTTTCCGCCAGCCATTTGTTCACCTGCTTACGTACTATACTATCAGCATACGACATGTGTCTTGGTTTTTGGAAGACCAGCACCTCGTCCTTCATCACTAATTTCATCTCAATAGGCGACTTCTGATTTCCATCCGGAGAATACGAGTAGTTCTTCAACAACTGCAACAAGGTTCATCTGACGTGCTGACTCAAGTGATTTAACGATACACTAAAGTCTGTCTCCATATTCCCTTCCCCAGCTGATGCGCAGATCATCCGAAACTTATTACATAAATTAAAGGCAATTTCCATCTCTCTCCTCCCGCTATATATCGTACCTGCACGACTTCTACAGATATCAAACCTTTGGCTCGTTTCTGGCTCAGGGCCAACATTATTATTTATTATTATTATTATTGGCCCGGGTCTACCCCGGACAACTTTATTAAGCTTATTAATAAGCCAAACTTAAAACTAGACTTAAAAACTAACAAAGATATACTTAACCTAATGTGGCGAGGAGAAATGGTGGACGGGGGAAATGTTAAGGGAGTGGCATATTGAGCAGCGCTTTTTTTATTTCTTGTTTGCTGCTATTTAGGTCAAAGACTTCGGCGTAATTGTTCGTTATACGCAACATTCTAGATATGGGTTCAAAGTAACCGTAGTTGGTGTGGTGAGTTCGGATCAGGAAGATTGGGACAGATTTTAGATTACGGGGATTGGGAGTGAATGCAATATTTTGCGTTATTGTCGAGCAGTCGATATTTCCAGTCAGTAACTGGTGGATAAAAAGTACATCAGCGACTTCACGACGTTTTTTTAGGGTATGCATGCTAATTAGTTTTAGCCTATTTTCATAGGGGGGTAATCCATATGGATCGGCCCAAGGTAGACCACGAAGTGCAAAATGGATAAACCTGCGTTGGACTGCTTCTATTCTTTGAATGTGAGTTAGTTTATAGGGTGACCAAACTTGGCTGCAATATTCGAGAAGAAGCCTTACAAAAGTAATGTACAGGGACTTTGTAACGTAAGGGTTGGAAAATTCTTTTGACCAGCGTTTGAAGAGTTAGCTTTATTTATAATGCTGTCAATATGTGAGTCGAAATTCAATTCTCTATCACAAATTATACCTAGATCCCGTACTTGGGTAGTGGAAGGAATAGGCTCATCGCAGATGAAGTAGTTTCTTGGAGGGGGGGGTAGACGTTTACGGGAATAGGTTATCGCTTGGCATTTGCTGACATTAAGCTCCAAAAAGTTTTGCTTGCACCATACCGAAAACTTATTCAAGTCATCTTGCAGGCAATGGGAGTCAGAAGGCAATGAGATGACTTTGGAAATTCTCATGTCATCAGCGAAAATAGAAAGATTAGAGTTAAAATTAAATTTATATCATTAATTGTGAGGATAAAGATGATTGGACCAAGGTGACTACCCTGAGGGACACCAGATGTTGCTTTAATGGGTTCGGATATTGAAGATCTGAAGATGACCCTGTATTCTCGGTCTTCTAAATAGGATTTGGTCCATGCCACAAAATGAGGGGAAAAGCCAAGTTTTTTTAGTTTAAAGATGATAAGTTGGTGAGAAATTTTATCGAATGCCTTGCTGAAATCTGTGGAAATTGAATCGACTTCATCACCGTCTTCTAAAGCATGAAGAGTCCTAGAGACGAACTCTGTTAGGTTAGTGGTCGTTGATTTACCTTTCATTAAGCCGTGCTGATTTGTGCAGATAGTTGGCCTACAGTACGGAAGCAGTTGTTGATAGACTATGCTTTCAAAAAGTTTGGGTATGCAAGAGAGTTTCGCTATGGGCCTATAATTATCGACTTCGGCTTTACTTCCTTTTTTATGAATAGGGATAATGTAAGATTCCTTCCATAGGAAAGGGAAAGTACCTGTTGAGACAGACAAGTTAAATAGAGCAGCAAGAGGAGGACCGAGATGGGTAACACACTCTTTTATTACAATAGCCGGAATTCCATCAGGGCCGGACGAGAAATCATCTTTAAGTTTGGTAATGTTTTCAGATACCAAAGTTGTTGTTATATTTAGTGAAATGGCTGACGTCTCAGGATAGTTTTTCATATAGCTAAAGTAGCTAGGATCGGGTTCAGCTGTTTTCTTAGAAAACGATTTGTTAAAGTGAGAGGCAAAGAAATTTGCAATGGTTTTTGGGTCGGCAGAAGATTCACTAAGAAATTTAAGAGTAGATGGGTAGCCGTCTGACTTTCTTTTGGTATTAATAAACTGGTAGAAGCGTTTAGGGTCCGATATTAAGCTAAATTGCATGCGGTAGAGGTACTCAAGGTAAAGAGACTCACAAAGTTCAGAAAAACGATTATATACCGATCGATAAAAATGTAGTCGGAATCAGATCGAGTTCTTAAGAATTTGTGCCACAACTTGTTTCTGTTATTACGGAGAGAGCGCAACTCATTGTTGTACCAGGGAGGAGCAGATATGCAGTCCTTTCGGAAGGTATACGGAACCGATTGGGCAAAGCAGGAGAAAATTAACGAATAGAACGTTGATAGGGCAAGATCGATGTTAGTTGTCTCACCAATAAAGTCAAAGTTAATGTTGCTGATGAGGTTTTTAAGTTTGTTAAAGTCGGTTCTACGGAAGTCAAATGAGAATGAATTTTCCGAATCGACACATGTGTTGCCATTTTCATATGAATATATAATTGACAAGGGGGGATGAAGGCGGTCTAGTTTAGAAAGAAGATGATCACTCCTAAAAACGACACAGTTATCTGAATCGGATGTGAAGACAAGGTCGAGTTGTCTGTTCATTGTGTTAGGTATTCCACTAATCTGATGCAGACTTGAGTTGGTTAGGCAGTCCACCATCAATATTTCTATTTCAGATGTCGAATTACGAGAGACAAAATGAGACGAATCATCGGAAGGCTCCCATATAAGGTGAGGGAGGTTGAAATCTCCTACTAGAATAATGCAATCTTCAGGTTGTTCATCATCAGTCAAAAAATCAACTGCGTGAACTACAGGTTGATAAGACTCAATGGGTTGAGATGGGTGAATGTAGCAACAAAGTACGTAAAGACATCGTTTGGGGAGCGTAATGTTGGCGCATACTAACTCAAAGTTTTCAGTGTGGAGAATATCGACAGGAGTTGAGTGAAAGCAGTTCCGGATTGCTAGTAAAACACCGCGGCCATAAGGATTATCAGCTCTTTCAAATCCATCTTTTCGAAAAACGTTGAAATTTGGAGGAAACAGCTCATGGTTTTTTATGTCTGGAATTAGATTTGTTTCAGTAAGAGCAATTAGGTCATAGGGAAACTTTTGAGAATTGAGATATACCGAGAAGATTTTAGAGCGCAAACCTCTTACATTTTGGTAGTAAATGGATAGGCATTGTGGACTGGAGGATACAGATTTCAGTTTGTTAGGAACTGTAATAGTTTTTAAAATTTGAACGAGTTCTTTGCAAATGGGAAAGACGTTTGGAGCTGACATGCGAAGACAACGTAGAAAGATCATTATGAACTTCGTCGGAAGAGATGTCGAAACTCTCATGGTAGCGAACGAAAATTTGCATTAATTCCGCTGGCTTAATAGGAAGACCTTCTCGTTGAATCGAAACCATTATGTTGGTTTTGGTTATACCATCAATGCAAACGGAGTTGGGTTTGTCGTGTAAGTAGGCAAGGTAGAGCCGAACATTTTCATAAATGCGGCGGTCTCTCAAACGAGATACTACATAACGACTGTCATCATTCATATCAGCAAATTTTTTAGTGAGTTTGACAGTTGGTCTAGAATCTTGACTAGTGAGGGGGGTTGGATCAGGTGGATTGATAGAAGAAGATGAGGAATGGGAGGTTGGGTTTAGTATATGGGAACTAATAAAATTAGGATATTTGTCGGATGGGGCATTGTTAGTTGGAACTTGGGTAGAAGGCGCAGGAGCAAGGTTGAATGAAACTCTGTTTTGAAGCGGCTTTAAAGATTTGGTGAGGGGAGGAAGAGAATTTGGTGTAGCAACTCTGGTGTTCTTTTTAGTTGTTGCAAAGGGGGGAAGGAGTGAGGAGAATCTTGGAAAGATATTGGTCTTAAATGACCAGTTTGAGTCGGGATGTTGATGGGATGGGGCAGAATTGTTCGGGCTATGTTTTCTTTTAATAGTAAACTTATTATCTACCATATCCTTCCGTTGGGTGATGACCATCTTTTCCGTTATTGGTATGCCGTCCGATGATTTGAACATCCAATCGTATTTAGTGGGTATACGTATTTCAAAACACTGGCCGTTTTTGCTCTTGACTTTGCCAACTTGTTTACATTTGACGTCTTGTATACCGAATTTACTCCTAAAAAGGGCTTTGATCCAGGACGGGCTTGCGTGACGTGGAGCAGCTTGGAGGAAGAAAGTAGACAGTTCCGGTTTGTTGATCGCTTTAAAATTCATTTTATTTAATTTTTGAATTCTGTTGGTCCATTCGGGGAGAGTCCAGGATGTCCCAAAAGCCCTAATTATTGGCAATGGTCTTGGGTCGGGATTGGTGATCGAAGTTGCATTTATCGTAGAGGGTTGAACGGGAGCTTCGGTGGTAGCGGCTATTGAATGAGTAGGGGCTGAAGTGGTTGAAGGTGATGTATATAGCTCGTCGTGCAAGGATTTGTTACTCGGGCTTACTGCAGATGGAGGCGCATCCGGCTTACTAGAGATGTGCTTTAATTCCTCCAATATCTGCATCGTGGTTGATCTAGTGGATGCAGCTTCCTCACTAAGAAAATTGAGGTCATGTTGGATGGATCCGATGTTTTCGGTATGTTCAGCATGCTTGAGATGTAGAAGAGTTGATTGGTCAGCCAATGTTGACATAATTTTTCCCAACTGAGTTGAAGTTGACTGAATCGCTGGTAATGTGTTTGAGCAGAGAGACTTATCGGAATCTGCTAATTTAATGATTTTAGAGTGCAGGGATTGAACAGCTGATTTTATGGCGGTTATGCTGTTATCGATCGAACAGTTTAGATTGTCATGGCTCTCTGAAATGAGTTTAGTTAAATTGTTACTGCTGAATTGAATTTCGCATTTCAGCTCTGCAATCGAGTCTGTAAGCCCAATTAGTTGCTGGTTATTACATTTTATAGCCAGCATTATATGTGCCAGGGAGATGGTCCGGCACTCTACACAAAAAAAGCTGGATATGCGCTTATACTCTTCGAGATGAGTTTTAGCGTTTCTGCTCAAACCAATGCATATGGGATGGAATTTCTTTCCACATATCCCATTACATATAACCATGTCCACTGTGTTAGTAGGTAAAGCGCAGTCAGCAAATCCACAGGAAGACATGGTTAAATTATTAGCAAGTAGGTTATTAAGTATTATTATAATTTTTTTTTTAAGACACTGTGTTTTGATGACACTGAGAACGAAGTCACTGTGTTTTGATGACACTGAGAAGTTATGGTGTACGTGAATGGGAACAGGTAATGTGGTTCGAATAGGGTCAAACACGAAACCAAAAAAGAAAAAGTCAAACAGAAAACAATTATTCACAAATTATCGCGGAGCGAAATTAAAACACGTCCGAACTTGACGGTGGGTAAGATGGTTCAACTGCATACCTGTCACTTAACTTTGCAACCTGCTGTACTCCTGGTTCGTGACCAACTACATCACAACCAGCCGCGTACTCATTTCCCTCAACTACAATAACGTCTATATCGCCTTCAACGCCACTTTTGTCACCTTCCGTCCCAACTACTTCAGTAGGCTTCTCCCGGAACTCTGCACCTTCTAACGAAATTGTAAAATCAACATCGCTGAGCACGTCGTTCGCAATCACCGCTGCGTATTTCATGTCTCGTTCTCGTGATATATGAAACCTTACCTTTAATTCAACACCATCAACTACCAATGTCTCAGCAAAACTTCCCAAAGTCGTCACCTTGTTCGGCCCTATACCATATAAATATATAAATTCGTCCTAGTATCATCCAACTCTACTCGGTCGAGCATAACTAAACAATCATGCCGCAGCAGGCATAAGTCGCTACCGGTATCCAACTTCGCCGACACGGTTCGACCTCTCAGGAGGATGTCCTTAAAAATACGGTTGGATCCTAGCGCAAAACAAACTCGAGCTTCTGGAACATTTGGTTCACTGTTGTTGCGGTATGAACGTTATTGTTCGTGTCCTCCTAAATTTATTGTCGTCTAGTTTGTTCTCCATCTCTGCATTCTTGCGCACGGTGGCCTTCTCTACCACACTTAAAACATTTCAAATTTCTCGACAAACACTCTCTTGAGAAATGATACGCATCACCACATTTAAAGCATCGTTTCTTCCCCATCAGGGCGGGTGGTTGACTTCGACTGGACATCTGTGGGTTACCTCTTGAGTATGACGACTGAACAGAGTTGTTCGACTTTTTTACTTTACGTTTTTTACTGTTTTTACGTTAGTTTTCTACGCGACTCATTTTCTATAATCTTCATTAAAAAGGTAAAAAACGTAAAAAATCCTCATTTTGTGTAGTAATTCTTAAAAACGGGCATAATCAGTTACTAAAGCCAACCAATTTTTCATTAGAATAAATATATATTAATTTTTTTTATACCTCAGTAAATAAAATTAACATTTATGAACATTTTCTTTTTAATTTATTCGTCATCACTTTCTATTTCTATATGATCGAAATTCCTTTTACAAGAATTTAATTTAAAATAGACATGAATTAGTTTTTTTAAACTTTGAAATAGGGTATGAATTTGAGCCCAATTAGAAAAAACGAGTTCAATTTAAGCAGAAGATATTGAGCATTTTCAAAGCCAAAGTTGCTAATTGCGGGTGATGAATTTTAGCTGTGCTCCAGAATACAGCTGCCTTTTTAATACCTTTCTGATATAAAATTTCAAATATATCACTTTTCTCACGGTAATGGTGCCAGTTTTCAATACCGTCTCCATTTAATTAAAGAAATTTATTTATGATTACTAAATGAGATTGCGAACAATTGTCATAGTATGGATTGAGATAAAAGGCAAGCAATGTAATATCAGTAAGCGCCATTGCTTGCCTTTCCAAAAATGGTGCCAACATTTTATCCCGGAATTGATGCTTAAACTTAAAAGAAAGCCACATATACGCAGCTTCTGATATGTTTGTGTTCATACTCTGACACTTATTAATTAGCTGACAAATAGGCTCCATCATTTCTTGGCTTACTTTAATATAGTCAACAAATTCTTCATCAAATATAAGTTTTGAGATTGCAGTTTTAATTTTTCTTGGTTTTCCGTCCGTAAATAATTTGTTTCAGGTGCTGAAAGTTACTTAAAAAGCTTTCAAAACTATCGCGATATCAACACCAACGTGTTTGCATTTTCAAGGTCAAGATTTTTAATCATCTTGGCGCATCTTCTCTACAACCCAATCGGAGAACGTACGTCGCTTAAATGGTCCATCGGCTTCAATTCTTGAGTCAGCTTGATCTTGTATGGGTGTAAACCAATAAAACAAGATCCTTACGCAAAATACGCCATAATGTGGTCTGAGCGATGCCCAATTCTTGAGAACGCCGTGAAATTGACTGATTTGGATCGTTTGCTACGGACGCCTGAAGGGCAGCGATATTTTCAACACTTCGACCAACCCGTTGTCTCACTGACACGGTAACATCACATAACGAATATGTAGACTCAAATTTTTGCACTAAACTTGTTATTGCCTGTCTACTAGGGCGAGAATTACGACCGAAAATTGGAGTTAACGCTCTTAAAGTTGCAGTCAACGACTCCGAATTTCGGTAGATAATTTTTATAATTTGCAGACGTTGCTCGTTCGTGTACTTTACCACGATGAAAATGTCGAGTTTACTGAATAAATTGACAGTGACAGTTTGATGATTAGTGAAAGAGTGCGTTCACAAATTAAATTCAAAATTGTCAAGTCCCAATTGGAAAACCATTTACAAACGATTTTGGTCGAGCCAATTACTCGGCTTAACGGCTGGTTATCGACTGCTGGTTTTTAACTATTGTACATAAAACGAAAAGGAATGGCAAAACAAGAATGAACAAGGAGAAAAGTTCCGCTCTTCGTGTGTTCGTATTATGGGGTGATCGTTTGTCTCGTTATGTACTGTGTATATAAACTCGTGTTTTGACTTTCGCAGTCTGTTGTCCTGTACTCTTTTGCTATCGCTGTTCATTCTTTGTTTTAGTAAGACGTCGTATGATGTTACCGTTTGTTCTTATCTGAATGAAAATATGTGCGTTTGTTATGTAGTTAATTGTACGAGTAAGTCATTCGTAGGCTATCGTATGTCAGTTCGGCATAATCCCACATATAAGTTAACGAAATATTATACAAAAGTCAGCAACACGCGCACACAATTTCGTATCACGCGCAGTTCTCATGATGTCACCAGATACCTGCACATCAAACACATTCAGCCAGTGTAGACGATAATCCCAACACGCGCAGTCTATTTCCCATTAATGTCACCAGATACCTGCATACCAAGCACCTGCAACCAATGCACAAAACACCTTTGCTGTGGGAACCAACAACTTGCAGAATCAGCTAATTGTTACTATTTAAGGTATTACTGTTTGTTAGGAAAACTCAGTTGTATTTTGAATGGACAGGATCGCTGTCCGAAAAATAAAGTTTTTTTTTATGAATTAAAAATATAAATCTTTAATTGGCGCCCGAGCAGGGACCGCGGTCCAGTAGCTGGTATAACAATAAGCCCTAAAGTAGTGCAAGTTTGTGACTTTAAATCTGTAAAAAAAAGCCCTTAAGTAGTGCATACAGTGAATCCCGGTGTAAAGTGCAAACCTACCAGTGAAAACCGTGGTCCCAAAAGACCCTGTAAAGCCCTCAAGTAGTGCTAAAGTGCCCTCAAGTAGTGCTAAAGTGCCCTCAAGTAGTGCCCAGAAAAGGTCGAAAAAAATAACGAAGTCCCTCAAGTAGTGACAAATAAAATAAAGCCCTCAAGTAGTGCTAAAGTGCCCTCAAGTAGTGCCCAGAAAAGGTCGAAAAAATAACGACAAATAAAATAAAGCCCTCAAGTAGTGCTAAAAGTGCCCTCAAGTAGTGCCTAAATAAAACAACGTCAGCCAGCCTAAGTAGCTTGCGACAAAAGCAAAAAGGAGACACATCTGTCAGCCGCCCTGCATCCAGAATGAAGATTCTGATTTTTATGTAAGCATAGTAATAAGATTTTAATAAAAAAAAAAGAGAAAAAAATCAATTAAGTGTGAACAGAAATTATATCTAATATTTTGACAATTTATAATCTTACGAATTAGAATAAGATTTTAATAAAAAAACGAATTATAAATCAATTAAGTGTGAACAGAAATATTGTGACAATCTATAATTGAACATATTTACGAATTATAAAATACTTTAGAATACGAGTGTATAAAAATTATTTCTAATTAGAAAGTAAATAATTTATAATTAAGAATTTTTTTCCTCATAACTCTTATAATATCCTACTTCCAACACAATTAAAAAAACACACAAATTACAGTTTAAACTTATATCTTTATTCATATTCATATATTACCTGTAACCTGTTAAACAATTACTTAGCATTATTATACCTTAGTCTTTGATCTTTGAACAAAAAACTAAAGATGGCTAACAATAATATCTTATGACCATACGTGCTTAATCCTTCTGCCGAATCTAACCCTTCCCAAGATAACCCAAGTACCTCTCATCAAAGGACAAGAATTGATGCAACCCCAGTATCAACTCTTGCCCTTCAGACCCTTATCGCAACGATGATCTATGATGTTCTACGGACCGAAGGTAGATCAATAATTCACTCGATCATGAATCCGCACGCGGATCAGTTTACGGGAAATGATCAATCTATACTACCTGAACAAATTAATAACATTAACGAACTGGACAAAATTCCCGACGTAGTGCGTAGCCTACGTGAATTCTCCGGGCAACCGGGCGAATTCAGCTCTTGGCGTAAGAGCGTGGAAAGGATTTTGAAAATTTACGATCCAATGAAAGTATCACCCAAATACTTTGGCATTTTGAATGTCATCAGAAACAAGATAGTAGGAAACGCGGACCATGTCCTTGAGTCGTACAACACTCCTCTGGACTGGGACTGCATTTCTCGATGCTTGACGCTGCATTACGCAGACAAGCGAGATCTAGGTACCTTAGAGTACCAAATGACCTCGCTCGTTCAAGGCCAAATGACTATACAAGAGTTCTACCAAGCGGTTTACTCTCATTTATCTTTGATACTAAATAAAATATCCTGTATGGACGTGACTAACGAGTCCCTTAGCTTGCTAATGCAAACCTATCGAGATAAGGCTCTCGATACGTTTATAAGAGGCCTTAAAGGTGATCTCCCCAGACTCCTCGGGATCCGAGAGCCTGTGGACTTACCTCAAGCTCTTCACTTGTGCCTAAAGCTAGAAAATCAAAGCTGTAGATCACAATATGCAATGGCTAATAACAACTCCAGTAAGAGACTTCACCATCCAGAGCCACCGCAACTTCCACAAAGACGAGTAAGCCACAATAATCACTCTTCACCAAATCGTCAACCATTTTACCCCGAATTAACTCACCTTCAGAGAACAGCCCATCAGCAATACGCCAATCAGAGGTCAGCACCACATCAAGGAACTCAAAGACAACCGAACAACCAAAACCAATTCCAGCAATATCAGAAACAAAGCACTCCGCAAAATCAGCATTTTTCTACAACTCAAGCTCCACGACAACCTCCTCCAGAGCCAATGGATGCGTCGACAATACGAACAAATGTAAACCAACCACAGCGTGGCAACTGGCCACCAGCTCCCAAAAGGCCATCGATGCCGCCATCACAACAGGTGCATCCTTCAAAACTACAAAGAAATTACCACGTTGATACCCAGTCGGTATCACCAGAAGAAGAAGTACAATATGAAATGGAACAATACGCGCAAACTATAGCAAATGACGTCCAAGGAAACGGCGAGACGCTTCAAGAATACGTTGAGCAGTCACAACAACGATATGACGAGACGGAACAGTTAGCTGAACTGAGCGATATACATTTTTTAGACTAACCGACTCCTCGCTGCCATACTTCGAGTGTGCAACGAAGGAGGGAAAAATCTTAAAAATTCTTATTGATACGGGTTCCAATAAGAATTACATTCAATCTTCTCTCATTAAAAATTCTTTTCCCAATGAAACCCCTTTTTACGCCAATTCCGTTGGTGGTAATATCTTTATAAGCCACCACACCTTTGTTAACCTATTCGGATTGAAAGATGTAAAACTTAAGTTTTTTCTCATGCCTCAACTCAAATCGTTTCACTCCATACTGGGAAACGATAGCCTGAAAAGCCTGTCTGCAGTAATCCATACACAGAAAAACTATATGGTCATCGGAGACAAAGCCAAAATACGCATTAAACAACTAATCTCCCAATCCGTCAATGCGATCAATATTCGAACTGGTCACATGTCTCCAACGCAAAAATCCTCAATAGACAAAGTCATCCACGATTTCCCGAACCTTTTTGACGATCCGGATGAAAAACTAACTTACTCAACCATCGTCAAAGGAGAAATAAAAACAACGGTCGATTCACCGGTATACTCCAAATTTTACCCTTACCCCATGTCCCTCAAAGACGAAGTTGAAAATCAAGTAAAAACGCTTCTGAACAACGGCATCATTAGACCTTCACGGTCCCCATACAATTCACCCGTGTGGATTGTTCCTAAAAAAACCGATGCTTCCGGCGAAAAAAAATATAGGCTTGTAATTGACTATAGGAAGTTAAATAGTATAACTGTGGCCGATCGATATCCGATCCCACAAATAAATGAGGTCCTCTCACAGCTTGGCCAGAATAAATGGTTCACTGTCATCGACCTAAAAAGCGGTTTTCATCAGATCCCCTTGAAAGAATCTGATATTGGAAAAACGGCCTTCTCGGTCAATAATGGCAAGTACGAGTTCACGAGATTGCCATTCGGACTCAAGAATGCTCCATCGATATTTCAGAGAGCACTCGACGACATCCTTCGCGAGCATATTGGCAAGATATGCTACGTTTATATAGATGACATTATCATCTTTAGTCGAGATGAAGCAACGCATGAGCAAAACGTCCGAACAATTTTCCGCACTTTGCAAAGCGCAAATATGAAGGTACAACTTGATAAGTGCGAGTTCTACAAACAAGATGTAGAATTTTTGGGATTTGTTATCTCATCTCAGGGAATAAAGACCAACCCGGAGAAAGTAAAGGCGATACAAAATGTACCATATCCACAAACCCTGAAAGAACTTCGCTCCTTTCTCGGACTATCAGGGTATTATCGCCGATTCATTAGGGATTATGCCAAACTGGCGAAACCCCTAATAACACTTCTAAGAGGAGAAAATGGACGTTTGTCCAAAAACCTCTCGAGTAAAAAACCCATCCATCTTAACGATGACGCCAAGGAAGCATTCCAAAAACTCAAGAACTCTCTAACCTCAGAAGACACCATACTAATGTACCCAGATTTCAGAAAAGACTTCGAATTGGTGACAGACGCCTCAAATTATGCCATAGGCGCTGTTTTAGCCCAGGACAACAAGCCGATAATGTTCATTTCAAGAACATTAAACAAAACTGAAGAAGGTTACGCGGCGAACGAGAAAGAAATGCTCGCCATCGTTTGGGCTCTTAACACGCTGAGGAAATACCTTTACGGTTCAGCGAAAGTCATCATATACACTGATCACCAACCCCTTACCTACTCCTTAAGCAACAAGAATAGCAATACAAAATTAAAAAGGTGGAAAGCGCTTTTGGAAGAATACAATCATGAGATTAGGTATTAACCAGGCAAAATGAATGTCGTTGCCGATGCACTTTCCAGACCTCCAATACGTTCAGGAATAAATAGTCTTACACCAACAATACACAGTGATGAAAGTTCATCTGAGAACTTAATATTCAGTGTGGATTGTCCCATAAACGTTTTCAAGAACCAAATTATCCTTAACACCGGAGATAACCCTAGTCAACAATTTCAAATAGTATTCCCTTCCTACCACCGCCATATAATTACAGAACGTTTCTACACTAATAATAACTTGATTGAAATTTTAAAGGCACGTGTAAACCCAGCAGTAACTAAATGTATTAAAACAGAAGAACGAGTAATGGGTTTGATTCAGGAAATCTATAAAGAATATTTCACTAAATATCGCATAAGATTTTCCCGAACTTTAGTTGAAGACGTTGTAGATGACCAGAGACAGGAAGAAATAATAATAAATACCCACCAACGTGCTCATAGAAACGAGCGTGAAAATAAAGTGCAGATTCTCGAAAAATTTTATTTTCCAGCCATGTCACGTAAAATCAAAAGAATAGCAAAACTTTGCTCGATCTGTAAAGAGAACAAATATAACCGTCATCCAGACAAGATTGAGACTCAGGCCACTCCAATACCAGAGTATCCAGGCCAAATAATACATGTGGACATTTTCTCCACTGAAGGCAACCTAGCGTTGACTTCAGTAGACAAATTCTCTAAATACGCTCAGGTAAAGAAAATCCAATCAAAAGCTGTTGAAGACATTAGACAACCGCTTAGAGACATAATTTTCGCATATGGTATTCCGAAAACCATAGTATTTGACAATGAAAAATCGTTTAATTCTATCCCGATATTTTTTATGCTTGAAAATGAGTTTGGTATACAGATACATAAAACACCTCCCTATACGAGTTCATCAAATGGCCAAGTAGAGCGATTTCACTCGACTCTTGCTGAGATCATGCGATGCTTGAAAAAAGAACAGGTACACAAATCCTTCACGGAATTATTAGAAGCAGGCGTAAATGCATATAACTTTTCGGTTCACTCCGTTACAAAAAGGAGACCAGCTGATCTATTCTTTAGCAGAAACATCGGTTCCGACCACTCCCAAATAGAAAAATCCCGCTCAGAGAACAAAAAAAGATTGAAGGTAAAGCAAGAAAAAGACTTGGCTTATCATAACAAAGGTAAACCTCCAATTAGAACCTACTCACCTGGTGACATAATCTATGTCAAGAAAAACAAAAGGTTAGGTTCTAAACTCACCCCCCAGTATACCCGAGAAACCGTAAAGGTAAATAAGAAGACAACAGTGCTCACCGAATCGGGTAGAGAAGTCCATAAATCGCATATAAAGGTCTAACGTACACTCCATTCTTACCTCTCTTTTCCAGATACCTTATAGCTGTCTACCTAGCTAACGTGCAAATACTGGACTATACTAACTCTCGACTACTGACAATAAATACTGGAACAACCCGACTACAGACAGGAACGTTCAAACTAGTACACGAGATCAATCTTTCCAAATACATACAAGTCATAGACGCCATAGAATCATCTGTGAAAGCGAATTTCCAAACCTCGAATTCCAATTTCTACCTCCTTTCCGAAGAAACATCCTTTATTAGATCCCACATAAAACGGCTTATTCCCGATCATCCAAAAAGTAAAAGATCAATAGATTTTATAGGAAGTGCCTGGAAGTGGATATCTGGAAACCCAGATAGCCATGACTTCCAGATTATACAAGAAAAAATGAATAATGCGTTAGAAAACAATAACAGGCAAGTCATTATAAATAAATTAATAATAGATAAGATAAATGAGGTAACAAAGGAAACAAATGAGATAAACAAACATATAAAAACTAATGAAAAAATATTAGAAGAATTATTATTTAGTATCAAATATAAACTAGACCTAATAAAAGATGAAATTACAAATATTGGATATGCTTTGCACTGGGCAAAGGCCAATATAATTAATTCCTACATTCTATCAAATATGGAAATAAATAAAATTAAAGAAATCATAGAAAATAAGCAAATACCTTTTAAAAATATAGAAGAAGCAATAGAATTTTCGGAAGTCAAAATCGCATTCAATAACTATACATTAATTTATATTGTAAGTCTACCGATTGTAAATGAGGAACTTTGTGAAAAAAGCATAATAAAAGCAATAAAGCAAAACGAAACTATAATAAAAATAGACTATAACGAAATAGTAAAATGTAAAAGCTAAATTTTTCGTATAAGTACCCCATGTAAAGCAATTAACAAACTGTCTATTTGTTCATATTCTAACATTGTTAACATAAGCAACACAAAATGTATTCCTAACTTAGTAAGAAGCCTTCAAGCAAGCTGTAATGTCATCAATAGCCAGCACATACAACCAGTTGAAGAAATATCAGCCGACATTCTATTCCTCAACCAATACCATGGGCTTATAACAATCAATGGAGATCAGGTGTCATTAAACGGAACATTTCTTATAAAGTATCATAACGCTAGCATTAAAATTGGGAAATCAACGTTCAAATCAGTTGAAGTTACAGACTTTACTCCACTACCGGCAATCCACCAACCTACCTCAATAAACCCCGAAATGGAAGAACTGCTCTCATTAGAGATGATTAAGCAGTTGCACACTCATAACACCCAGCACATCCAGCTGCTAGGGAGAAACATCAAAACCAGCACGATGTTATTTTTGGGCTCGGCTCTTAGCTTTGTAGTTATCATATTGGTCATTCTCAAGAAAACAATGAGTAAAATGAGGCCAGTGAGCAATAATAACATAAAAGACGAAAAGGGTACAGAACCAATAGAAGTAGTCAAAAGCTCTCCATCGCAATCAAGGCCAGCAACATCCCGCATAAACCAGATTCCATTTTTCTAAGTGAACGAGGACGTTCATATTTAAGGGTGGAGGAGTTAACGAAATATTATACAAAAGTCAGCAACACGCGCACACAATTTCGTATCACGCGCAGTTCTCATGATGTCACCAGATACCTGCACATCAAACACATTCAGCCAGTGTAGACGATAATCCCAACACGCGCAGTCTATTTCCCATTAATGTCACCAGATACCAGCATACCAAGCACCTGCAACCAATGCACAAAACACCTTTGCTGTGGGAACCAACAACTTGCAGAATCAGCTAATTGTTACTATTTAAGGTATTACTGTTTGTTAGGAAAACTCAGTTGTATTTTGAATGGACAGGATCGCTGTCCGAAAAATAAAGTTTTTTTTTATGAATTAAAAATATAAATCTTTAATTTATATACGGTCGGTGTTTTCGCCTTCCCTTGCTTGTTCTTGCTTCAATTATCGCCTCACAACCGATGAACCTAAAAAGATCTTCATTCAGGGAATTAATATTACATTTAGAACATTTGAATGTTGTCCGGTTAACCGGTGTCTGCTGTAGACATTATAGTATTATGATCGCTATACGTATAATGATTACTAACTCACCAGTTATTATCTCTCAGCAGGCCGCTGTTTGCAAGAGTGATATCAATAATGAAACCTGATCTTTCCGTACTAAACGCATTTGTAAATAGTTCCAATTTTAGCTATAATGATATACAGACAGGAAAGTGTTTCAGATAGCGGACCCTATGCGATCTGTATATGAACTAACCCATTTTGAGGCACATGCATTAAAACCGCCTGCGATTATGTTAGGACTCTTGCCAATAGCTTCGACGACAATTCTGTCCAATATCATTTTAAAGGTTTCGGTGAATGGAGGCGTTTCCGAAAACCCAAATCGCTAGCTTATTTGTTGCGTGGTTGAGTCAGTTATTTGCAATTAAATTTCAAATTCAAATTCAAACTCACGAAGCTTTTGTTCTAGGAGGTCTTGAGTCGCTTTACATTGATTTAGATTTAGCAGCAGGTTATTCATATTTTTTTTGGATATATGTACATAAATAGTTTCGATCACGTTCTTCTATTGTGAACTCTCTTGCTACCGATTATATGCTCAGATTTGGCGCTTTTGGCCTCACCGAACAAACAATTTGGTCTGGCTTTGCTGTCTTTTGGCTTGTGGTCATTTTCAACGTACCTGTTGTAAGGTCATAACACCTACAACAGTTTAATTTGGTAAACCAAGTCAGAATTTTCACTCTGAAGCCCTGCTGAGCGTCGTCGGTGTTCATGTTTTTTGTGTTTGTTCGTGATTATGACTCGGAAATTCAGGGTGGACGTAGCCAATACACGCGCGCTGAAAACTAGTCACTTTTCTATGTGCATCCATGTCTGTTTTGGCATTTAGTGAAACACTGGGAGATCTCCGCCCACATCTCTCTGATCAGATCTCGCAGGTCCTTTATCCCTCATCTGATGAAGAGTATAAAGCCAGAAGCAAACGCCTGGTACGACACGAAGTGTAAAGAGGCTGTCCGGGTCCTTCCGGACGAACCCGACATAAGAAAACCGACAATAGTTCAAACGAGCCAGGAATGACTGCAACCCAAAACCCTTGAGCACCGACGAGCTGCCTCGTCTATCACTTTGTTCTATCGCTATTTCCACCACCAGTGCTGCATAGAAATCCTCAGTAGCATTCCGCCCCTTCAAACTTTTAACCATAGCACACGTCTCTCTATGAATGCTCATCAATACACCCTCAATCCCACATTCGGACGTACTTTATATCGTGAGTCGTTCCTAAGCCGTACAACTCGCTTATTGAATACCCTGCCGAGCTCTATACTTCCTTGCAAACATTTAAGACCAATGTACTTCAGTATCTCTCTTTTGCTCTTCCCTAAGTTTCCTTCGCCCGCGCTGTGTGCAAATATTTTATGGGTATACGAATAATAGCCCTTTGAGCGCGTGTTAATTAAAAAAAAAACAAACAAACCTAATGAATAATGAATAAAAAATAAATAATAAAATAAATTAATTTCGCAAGTTTTTGGAAAGTAACCGAAATCGAAGTATCTAAAACATCGTTTGAACACCGTTTTATTCCGTATTCGGCAGTAAACTCAACCGATCCACACTTTCCTGATTTTTAGCAACTTGTTTGTGATTTCCTCGGGAAGGCTTAGAAGTTTGCTTTCTGCCGTAAGCTTTTCTCAGGTTCTTAGTCATAGCGGTTTTGAATTCAAAGGTCACTTGGCTCTTTAAGGCGACGCAGATTTCTTCCTTAGACATCACTTCGCCGATATCTTTGCATTCTAGCAAAACCTCTTGCTCCAGAACAAGTGAGATTCTCTTTGGATTCTCTCTTGTTATCGACGGCAAAAGCAGCAGCTATTTGGATGCGGATTTGTTGTTAATGGCAGACTTAGGCAAGTAGTTTTGAGTTTCCGGCTGTTGGGAACGCGCGCTTTATAACAATCCGTGTTGAGGCTAAATTTGCCAACATTAGCCTTATATGCACCCACGCCCCAAAGAGGAGAAAGGTACCGACACTAAAGATTGCTTCTAAGAGCTCCTGAACAAGATCTACGAGCAGTGCCGTAGATATTGTCCTCGCCGAAGACAATTTTAATGCAAAGCTATGAAGTAATACTTTCGAAAGATATAGCCTGCACGACACTACCTATGATAACGGATTCAAGCTAATCGATTTTGCGGTAGAGCGAAACATGGTCGAAACTAGTACGCGATTAATACATCTCGAGATTTACGAGGGGACTTGGAGAACTCCTGATTAATCAATCGTCAACCATATTGACCAAATTACGACCAGCTCAAGGCACTCCTCCTTGGATGTCTGAATGTTCCGAGAGGCCAACATCGACTCGGATCATTACCTTGTTGTAGCCAAGGTACGGTTGCGGATATTCCGAACATGTCAAAGACAAGCTAATACTGTGAGGAAGATAAAGAGGAGAAACGAACATCAGATTCTCAGGTAAAAGAAGGAGCATGAGAAGCGGTCGGTCGAGGAAATTGAGAGATGATATTCCAGAAATGCTCCGCACCAAAAAGTTTTCGAATCCGCCCCCCAGGGGCAGCGCAGCATAGGAGGACAGCAACTCAGGTGACGCACGCAAGTGAAAGTGGACCTCAGCCAACTTAGCTTGCGAAATTGGAGGTAGCTGGCTAAAGATCGAATGGATGGAGACGCTTGTTAGTTGAGACCCAGGTCCACCCCTTAAGTAAGCAAGTAAACTCGATCCTAGTAAGTACGAGTCCATCATCCCGTGACTCTGCGAAGCCCGCAGCTGGTGAGTTGATGAAGAAGGTGAGCCAGTACTTGTCAATACGAGGGGCAGAATCTAACAGCCGCAGACATGGCGAGGCGGGACGCACAATAAACCTTTTCATAGAAGGCGCTGCAATAGTAATACTCTCCGAAGGGACATGAAAATATAACAATGAAGAAAGTTATGGAGAAGCTAAATCTGAAACCTGAAAAAGTCCTATCATTACTACTATCAGAGCGGTAAGTTACAACTATTAAACTTCATAACATAAGTTCACTTGCCAGTGCAATGTGAGTTCGCAACTCCGATTTGTAGCAGATGCAACTGCTACACCACCACAGATTTTTATTTTTCAAATAGGTTATTGCCACTTTAGAAACAATATCGCAGACATCGTGTGGTGCAAAACTGATTTCGTCATTTGTTTTTTCCACAATAATATTTAATTGCTTGACACTGTGTTGTTATGCTTTGTTTTTACAATTACCAAGAACTTTTCAACCATCAATGCACACACAACTTTTTTTATTGATTTGTAGAAAAACAAATTTAACCTCAAACAAGGCGAATATTTATTTTTATATTTATATTTTTACTCGCTCCGCGGGTAGGTATATTAATTGTTTAATTTGTATTCATTGGAATTTCACCACCAACAGTAAAAAATATGGAAAAAATTAAATTAAAATCACCATCCACCGGAGGATCAGGATCCGGATGCAAGTCGTCGAAACGAAAACAATTAAAAAATTATGAAGTTTAGCAAAGGACGAGTGCAGATGGAGAGCTCCTGTAACAAGTGGGTGCTGATGAAAAACAGAGCCAGGAGCCTTGTCATCATAGATTACCTTTTTGCGTAAGTGAAACGCATTAGCGGGAAATTAATTTATAGTGGAGCTTCTTTTTAACAGGAATTTCCCTTATGGTAACAATTAATTATTTTTCATTAAACACAGATATGAAGCGTTCAACGTTGCCATGATATAATACAATAGATAGCTTCATCCTCCTCTTCTGTTTCGCAACAATGAGCTGTGATAAATCTTTTATACGCCTTGATTCCTGCGCTATTATGTTGTATCCATTGTTGTAATCTAGGATATGAGATGTAAGTTCCTGAACATACAAGTACAGGTTTCCAATTTCAATGTCAAAAAGGAGATAATGATGGAAATGTAATTCAAAAGTGGAATCTTCCAATATCCGTTTACTTGTTCATATGTACATGTAAGCATTCATTGATTTTGAGAAAACTGTTGTGTAAGTAGTTCGGCAGTAGCCAAGTTAATTGAATATTGTAATTCCAGGAAGATAGGACTTGTTATATAATACATATGATGCAATGTTAATACTCGAATATTTTTGAGGCAACTTGAAAGGGCAGCCATCTTCTGGATTTTATAGATACTATCATACCACTTGGTTGTCAATATCCGACAAGTAATCGATTAAACGCTTTCTAACAGGCACGCTAAGGAAGCACTACCGGAAATTTCCATATTTGACTAACGGTATATCGAATTCAGAGTCGGATGCGAAGTCTCGAAATGGAACGCAAACCTGCAGCATTTATGCAAGAAAACTTATGGGATCGGTTGTGGTGAATGGCGAAGCTATCAAATACGTCGTTACTTCCCTTGATGGCTTCAAGTCACGTAGCACCGATTACATGTATACAGTCATGCTACAGAAAAGTGTACCTAGACCAGCTCCTAAGAACTCTGAACAAAATTTCCACTGCTAACCTGGCACCATCAATCGTGCCGAAACCTTCACAAACAGTGAGACTAGCCTTTATAAACACTCGGTTAGATCTTCATACCAATCAGTTTAACTTCCTTCATGTTGAATAACTTTAATGGAATGATTGAGCAAAATCGCCTTGCGAGAGCCATCTGATGTATTGACACTCTCTCTGCAAAGGCACAATCGGAATATAATCTTGTATGAATCGCGGGAGTTAAATCGCTAATCAACTTGCTAGGCAGTGTTCAGTGTATTTTTTTTATGGTTATTGCTACCACTGACAGATTGATTGATTGATTGAGCCCAGGTCAACCTCGGATAGTTTATTGCATACTTAGTACAAACATATAACTTACAAACTAAATTTAAAACTAACTAAAACTAGGCAAGTGGTCAAGGAGCTTGGGAGAGGGAATTTCGAAGAATGGTTTTGCTGATGTTGAAGACGACCCCATTAAATACGTTGTTCGCAGTTCTCGGCTTTCCTGAAGTGAAAAAGTGAAAAAGTTTTCTTCGTAAAGCTAATTGGTCGTAATTTTGTTAGTTGACTCGGTAGCCAAGCGGTTAGCGGCGTCGGTCATCAAATCGTGGGACGTGAGTTCGATCCCGGGCCAAAGTTGGAACTTCTTTTTTTGGCTCCAATTGTGGAAACAAATATAGTGCTTCAAATCAAAACCAATAAAATCACGTGGTGGATGGTGGAGAGCGTTCCGCTCTTCCCATAACGGGAGCAAAAGGCAATATTACTGTTGTGAAAACCATCAAAATGAAGAAGAGGTTGGAAACCCCTCCTAATTTAACAAAAAAAAAAAGTGCAGCTTTAAGAGCTGAAGAAGGTGAGGGGGATAATAACACCTTTGCCTCTCTAGCGGCATCTGAGTCTGAAGACGAGGATGAACTAATAAACAACATTAAAAGCAGCATACAAAAGCTGGAGGAAAAAGTGCTTGCTATTAAACAAAAGCAAATTGCACGTAGGCAGAGTGAGCAATTACAACTGGAGGGCTCCCACCAACAAGAGCAGATCCAAAAACTACACAAACAACAAAACCAGCAGCAGCAGAAACAACAAATGCAGCAAACAAAACAGCAGCAACAGCTGAAAAAACAGCCGCAGTCGCAGCAGAAGAAGGAGAAGGTGCCTCCTATCAATACCTATAAATTAGAGGTAAATGCAACCAAGGACCTGTATAAGTTGTTCATTGGGCACGAGTACGATAACTTTGGTGCCAAGAATTGATAACGGTATTTCGTATAGGAATTAAAAACTAGCATTTTTTACTATTGACCCCCCATCGCAATATGGGCAATTTAAAAACAAATGACTTAAGATGGGAAAAAAATTATTTAAAAACAACGGTAACACTTACAATAAAGTACTGTACAGAATATGAAAGCCCGAAACTTGATCTTTAATATAAAATTTACATCAAATTATTCGTGTGAATAGTTTTTGAATAATTCACATTAAAACTCAAATTCTTGGTAAAAAAAAAACTAAATGTTTAACAATATTGCTCAAAATTGTTAAATAATGTGCCAAATTGGCTTCTTGTATTCAATGCGTGTATTAATTCTGAATCGAACACAAAAACCGCATGGCTTTTGATATGCGCATTAATACCAATTGGGCACATCATCTCACAATTTTGAATAATATTGATTTAAAAAAAAAAAAATTTAATTTTTTACCAACAATTTTAGTTTGAATGCGAATTATTCAAAAACTATTCACAGGAATAATTTGATGTAAATTTTATATTAAAGAGAAAATTGTAGGCTTTCAAATCCTATACAGTGTTTTATTGTAAGTATTGCCGTTGTTTTTTAATAATTTCTTTCCCATTTTAAGTCATTTTTTTCTAAAATATCCCCTAACTCCTAAACGGGGCGAGATAAACCCCCTCTCCCATAGTAAAAAATGCTAGTTTTTAACCCCTCTACAAAATGCCGTTATCTATTCTTGGCGCCAAAGTTATCGTAATATCCCCCAGTTCACAATGGGTGGACTTGCTGAAAAGGCTCAAAAGAAGGACTTATCGATTTGAGATTGTATGCGACCTTGGTCTTGCCTTTCCATTGATAGTTGGACTTCTGTGACCATGCCCTGCGGATTGCATGCACAATAAATTAATGGTCCCGTACGTCTCACATCTCTGCATTCCAGATGGCACACATCACCAGCATTTCTGCTTTCCCACGGCAGGAAACACTCTAGAATATTTATTGACGTCTTAGCGGGCCATAAAGAAACAGAAAAAAAACTGAGCTCTCTTGCTACAAATGACTTTAACGGCAGCGGTAGTGACAGAAAGAGAACTGGTATTTTCATCAATGATGCTCTTACACCATAACCCCAGGCTCTCTTCATACAAGCAAAAGATGTAAGTAGGAAAAAGAAATTCAAATTTGTGTGGTATAACAACAATCAAATATTACTTAGTCAGAAGGAGGGTGGAAGGGTCATTTCTATTAAATCATTTGATGATCTTCTTAGAATTTGATTACAATTTTCTTTTTATATATTTTGAATCATTAATTTTGAATTAAATGATTTATGTGATGACCATTCCATTCTCACTTCAAATTGTAATAATGTTTTCGTGAATAGTACATATTGTTTAAATAAGCTGTTTGTTATACATCAGAATGTTAGGAGTTAGGAGACAAAATTTTACTTCACTAGCTACACACCTTGATGCTTTTCTCTGTCTTCCTGATATCGTAGTTGTGTCTGAAATTTGGATTTATGGATTTGAAATAAACGAGTATCACTTGTGAGGTTATTCTTTTTTTGCGAATCCAACTGATGATTGGTGTTGGGTGCTTTATCAAAGTGGATCATGTAGTACGAGTAAATAAATATTTGGAATTTAAAACAACTGATATATTGATGTTTTCTTTGAAAATAAACGAAAAATATTTTAGTATTGTGTGTGTAAAGATCATACGTTTTAGAATTCTCAAGTTTGCTAGATAAAATCAAATCAAATAACCTATTAATTATTGGTGTTTTAAATCTAAATTTATTAGAAAGTAGTGAACTTGTGTCTAATTACTTGACCTTCATAGCTTCACATTGATTAGTTAGCTTCATTAACGAACCTACTAGGTCAGTCTAGGGTAGTTATTTGGATCATATTAATGGTCGTTTTTCAAAGGTATCACTCAGTTCTAAATAAACATATTTGAATGTATAAATAGTCATCCGAAAGTTGACTTTACGAGTATGCGATCTAAAATTGATATCTCAAAGCTAAAGCACTATATTCTTAATGAATCATGGAATAATGTTTTTTTTTTGTAAGATCATGCTTCTTTGGTTTATGATATTTCTAATGGGTCTTTACGTAAAAGTGTCTCACTTTCAACCTACACACAACAAAAGAAAATTAGAAAAAGACTGAAGCCATGGATTTATGAACATCTCGTCAAAAAAATCCAAGCAACAAAAAGGTAACGTATAAAATGCATTACGAATCCATCTAATACTAGTTTAAAAACGTTTATAATATGATGTGTAGTGAGCTAAAGAAGGAAATTCCCATTTCATCAAAAAGTTCCCAGAATTTATTCAGAAAATTAAAAATACAAGTTTATCCATCTAAATCTATATTGTCCCCTTCAAATTAATCCCCATCGACCGCAACACACTTATGCCAGCGCTTGATCCAATCCTCGGAACATTTTTTATAATCGGTTTTCGGTTTGTCCATCAGTGCTTCCTGCAATTTTTCCATTACTTCCTCTCGGCTGCTGGAACGCGTTCCCCGCAGTAGTTTTTTAACTCGATTGAACAGAAAGAAGTCACAGGGAGCCAAATCAGGTGAATTCGGTGGCTGTTGGATTGTATTTGGGGCATTTTTCGTCAAAAAATTACAAATAATGATGGCACTGTGCGACGGTGCGTTATCATGGTACAAAATCCACGAGTTTTCTGCCCACAATTCTGGTCTCTTTCGGCATCACGCAAACATAACATAACGCCCAAATAATACTCTTTGTTTGCTATCTGGCCTTCTGGCAAAAATTCATGATGCACTACACCGTTGTAACCCATGAAAACCGTGAGCATTGCCTTCCTTTTTGACTGTAAACGACGTGGTTTTTTGGGCTCGGCTCATTTGGTGAACGCCATTCACTTTCCTGATGTCTGAATTGCGTGTCTCACTCATAAACCCACGTCTCGTCTTCAATAATGATCCTTTTGATGAATGTGGGATCGGTATCAGCCTCGCAAATCATATGTTTTGCGACGTCAACACGGTCTCTTTCTTGCATGAAATTGAGGTCTTTTGGCACCAACTTTGCTGCTACACGACGTCATTAACCAAAATGTCTTGGACGGATCCATGTCCTCCGCTATCCCTCTAATGGTTAACTTGCGGTTATTGACCAACATTTCTTTTACCCCATCAATGTTTTTGTTGGTTTTCGATGTCGATGGTCTGCCACTGTGTTCATCATCTTCGATTGACTCACGACCACTTTTAAACCGCTTGTGCCACCGGTAAACGACCATTTTCTTTAGAGAATCGCTTCCGAAACACTTTTCCAACATTTCCAACGTTCGCGCACCATTAAATCCGTTTATTACGCAAAATTAATACAAGTTCGTTGTTGCAAATTTAAATCCATTTCTAAAATTGTAAAAAATCGCCAACACACACAAAGATAGACGTACTCTTGGATACAAATTTTCAAATGTTAAGCTATGATGCTAAGATTTAAAGGCAATATCACCAAGAGGCTTACCAACTTAAAAAAAAAACAACAGAACTCAAATAGAAAGTATATTATCGCAAAAGGAGATTTAAAATCAGGATGGCAAATAGTTAATAACATTTAAATAAACGTTCCTTTACTTCCAAACCTTCTTCTATTACTGTGGTTAATTGTAAAGTTTCTGGTGATATAGATGTTGCTAATGAGTTTAATACTTACTCTACGTCATTGTAAAACTTTTTACCCACTAATTCTTTAAAAAGTACAATTACTTTTATTACAATTTTTGCAATAATGTTGATGATATAAGTGGTCAATTTCAAGAAAGCAGTTTTGCATTGGAACATATCACATCTCTAGAATTGTTAAAAGAAATCGGCCTCATAAAAAACTCAAACGCTTGTGGATTCGACGGTATTTCGAATAAAACCTTAAAACATATTGCTTGCCTTGTTGTCGATGTATTAGCACATATATTTAATCTTAGTGTTTTTACAGGAGTTTTTTCGGTAGCTCTCAAATGTGCGGATGTTTTACCATTACATAAAAAGTGTTCTGTACATGACACAAAGAATTATAGACCTATAACTCTTCTTTCGTCCTTCAGTAAGATTTTTGAGAAGGTTATGAAAAAAATAAATAATGTCTTTTTTAAATAAAATTAAGTTTTTTAGTCCAAAACAATTTGGTTTTCAGAAGGGCAAATCTACTGAAGATGCCTTTCTAAACTTTTGCTCAAACGTTTTTTCCAACTTGGATGCAAAATGTTTACTGTTGGGTTATTCATAGATATATCAAAAGCATTTGATATGGTTGACTACATGATTTTATTGGATTGGATGTCGTTCGGCATCACCAGCATTTCTGGTGGTTGAATGATGTAGAAGATGTTTCGTCGTCGTTTCCGTCAATTACGGACCAGCCTCACTAATGAGGCAGAGCTGACCAATCTGTTTTCTCTGTAAATAGCGATGGCCAGCTTACATAGGTTTAGGTCAGCATCTAAGAAATATATACATGTATTAGTGTATACAAAGGTGTATACTAATATATGTATATAATTGTGTATTATGTCTGTATGTGTGTATATGTGTATTGTGTATGTAGGTTAGGTAGGTTAAGGTTTATTTTAAGTTAGACACTAAGTTTTTATAAAAAATAAAAAATTATGTCCATATGCTAAGTTTTTGTTAGCTATTTTTTTTCTTAGCTTTAAATATAATAAATAAATATTAGTAAAGAAAATGTACATAAAGTCGAAAGACATAGTTATAAGAATTTAGAGTAGCTTAGAGTGCCTGTGTGGGGCCAGTAAGTTTGTATAAGATTGTTAAATAATTTTAAGCTAGCATTTAAACATTTTTTGTTAGTATGTAAGCGTTAGTGAATAAGGATTTTTATTTGGTTTCATAGTGCCGTTTGTTCAACAAACTATTCTTATTTATTAGATCAATAGCATGTGAAAATTTGGCTCTTTGATTTAAATTATTCCAGCTTAGAATTCTACTTTTCTGATAATCTGATATAAGTTATTTTATAAACGAAAAATTAACATAATATATCACTTATAAAAATGTATCTCATTTTCCTGTTCTGTTTCATCTAATGGATTATTTGTATAACACTTGAATAATGTAATTCCTCTTTCCCTTTTCTTTAAATCTATGTTTTGAGTCACCCCACCCACATTTGTTATGTTTAGTAGAAAAGCCCATTGAAGTGGCATTTAACACTATTTTCATTACTTATGTATAAAAAATATAAAATGTCATAAACTTTATTTCATTCATCAATACCTACAATTATCTTTGTTTTGTATTAATTGATATATGTATATAACTAGTTGTAAAATGAAATAATGAAATAAAAATAATAATAAAAAAAAAAAAAGCTTTTGTCAAATCAATGCCAACTATATGTATGTAATGAACGCCTAACACCACATGTAAGTATTCTGTTCAAGACTTTTCCCTATAAACATATTTTTGTATGAGGGTTTTATTTGTTAGATGATTCCCAATTTGATATGCTTAGAATATGCATGTGTGTTAAATCAAATCACTACTTTAGGGTATCCATAAAGAGCTGTTAAATCATCAAAAGCCAAGAAAATCATCTCGGATCACCATCCAGGACAATGCCTAGTTGAATCCCAATATACTGCAACCATAACCTAAAAGACAAATCGTATCTCCTTCCTTTTTAGAATGTTATCATCATCGGCTATGATCATCGAAAATGCCGGTTCTAATCAAGTTGTCTCATTGGATTTCGAAGAGACTGTAAAAACCGATTTATGTCCCTCAAATATCGTTCCGATTCCGTCCAAAACTCAATTTTTTCCAGAATATTGTTTCGCCGACAACCAAACAGAGAAAAAACAATGAAAATTCTCCACTGTCAGCACGTAACATCCATTTGATACAATCAGTCGAACACAGTGCGTATATCAAACCTCCATTTCGTTATTACGTTTCGCATCTGCATTTGGTTGTTTAACTTATTCCTTATTTCAACTAAAAAAAATATCTTTCTGCTTTCATTTTATGACCCGTTCTAATAAAATCATCCTCGAAAAAGGGTTTCGAAACTCCTTAATATTCTCTATGAGCTTTGCCTACCGGGGATGTCTTGTTGCTTGTAGCCTTGTTTATGACTACAGCACTTGTTGCAGACTTTCGGGTTTTATATGTAGTAACTGGAGTTATCTGTTTTTTTTTTTTTTTTTTTTTTTTTTTTTTTTTTTTTTTTTTAGAGAGAGAATGGGAGTCGTAGAACGTTTATGAGTTTTTTACGCGACTAAAAGAACGCTGGAATAAAACAATAAAATGATATGGGTGTATTTACGCGATAGGAATAATGGGAACCTTATCCCGGTGAATCGAACTGATAAGAATTTCCTTCTAAATGCGAAGTAGTAAAGGTTGTTCTGGAGGTAAGGATGCACGAGCGTGTATGGATGAATTAATCGATTAAGACCTTTGAGATTCCCTTCAGTGGAAATTGAAAAAGACATGGTGATGTTGGAAAAGGTGTATGCGCTGTACAACGTATCCGCAATGATTCAGAAATTAAATTTAGTTACGTATGCATATACTGCTAATGTGACATAGTTCTGGAGTGCTACTAATAAATTTATAAGTTTTATGTAGTTTCAAATCGAGTGATGTTAACGAACTTCTATCATTGCTATTGGAGTTGCGCAGAATCAATTGTTTGGGGGAAAATTTCAGAGAACTTAATTGCCAAAGATAAATGAGGAAGAAATTACTTTACTCTTCAAAAAAAAATGCTCGAATATCATAAACTTCAAAGCTACTCGTAGATTGAATTAATCTTACACCCTTCCAAGAATCAAGTGCAAGTTGTTCTGTCTATGAATCAGGAATCATGATTCCACTGCTAATTTTCAGATTTATTCGATTACCAAGGGGTCTAGCAAGCTGTTAGCTAAGGCATTCTTTCAGAACTGCTTCTGCCATACTTGTGATTATAGAGTTGATTTTAGAAACCAGAATTGTTTTGGCTTATTTTAATTGCACTAGTTGGTGCAACATTGGTGGACATCGGCACTGGGACTGCTCAGAAATGACTGTAGAAAACTTTTCAACGCAGCAAAAAGCACAAGAAAAGTGACTGACTGGGACTCATATAAAGAATCCCCCAAATTATACAAAAAAGAACTGAGGAAGGCAAAGCGACAATCCTGGAGGTCATTCTGTGACAAAATCACAGAAACCTCTGAGGCATCGCGGCGAAGAAAAATCCTCTCTAATCATATCTACGATGGCTCTTGGACAACCTCAAGTGATGAATCACTCAACCTGCTTCTGGACACCCACTTTCCAGGCAGCTCCCATCTCGCGGCCAGTAGCAGCCCAAACAGGCCTACTGCAACCATGAACAAAATTCATGGTCTGATTACGAGAGACAAACTGCTCTGGGCGCTGCTGGTCCAGACGGTATAATACCTACCGAGCTACAGAGGTCCTCAGATATTATTCTACCAGTGTTAGGAAATATTATGAGGAGCTGTGTAGAACTTATCCACATTCCACTATTATGGAGAGAAGTCAATGTAGTATTCATTCCCAAAGCCGGAAAATGTTCTCATGTAGTCCCAAAGGACCTCAGACCTATAAGTCTATCATCTTTCCTTCTGAAAACTCTAGAACGACTGATTGATATCCATATTCGAGCTAAAGTTGACCCAAGACTTCTGTCTACAGCTCAACATGACTACTGTAAAGGAAAGTCGGTGGAAACAGCTTTGCACTCTCTGACTAGCCACATCGAACGAACCCTACAATATAAGGAGTGCACAATGGTTGCTTTCCTAGACATAGAGGGCACCTTTAACTATGGCAAAACATCCGCAATTACGTCTGCGCTGTCAACTCTGCAGGTAGACGACTCACTTGGGGAGTTGATCGGTCCAATGCTAAAAAGCAGGATAATCAACTCCAAACTGGGGGAGACTTCTGCTAAGAGATATGTCAGCAGAGGTACGCCGCAAGGCGGTGTCCTCTCTCTCCTTCTCTGGAACTTAGTAGTTAACCAACTACTGATATACCTGGAAGCGGGTGGTAGCAGAGTGATTGCCTATGCGTATGACGTTGCCATAGCCGTCTCAGGAAAACATCTCAATACCATTAAAGAACTCCTTCAAGTAAATCTCAATAGATTAACCCGCTGGGCAGATCGCTGTGGATTGGGAATAAACCCCCATAAAACTGATCTTGTCCTCTTTTCTAGGAAATATAAAATTATAATCATAGACCCCCCTTCAATAAACGGTACCAGTTAACTTTTCTCCGATACAGCAGAATATCTGGGTCTCATTTTTGACAGGAAACCTAACATTCAAGAAAGAGTCAATAAAGCTACAATAGCTTTATTCTCTTGCAAAAAATCCATTGGGAACAAATGGGGCCTTCAACCTCGCATAACCCACTGGCTATACATCTCGGCCATAAGACCGATACTTACTTACGGGGTGGTTGTCTGGTAGACGGCCTTGGAAAATGTAGTCAACTGCAGCAAACTAAGCAGAGTCCAAGGAACAGCATGTCTATGTACAAGCGAAGACTTGCTGTCTACCCCCTCTGCGGCATTAGATATTCTGCTTCACTTGATACCCCTCGACATTTTCAGCAGGCAAGTAGCTGCGACTGCAGCTATTTGCCTTAAAGCGACTAAACAGTGGACAAATAATTCATTTGGCCACGCCAATATTCTTAATACATTAGGAATCCTCACAGAGAACATCGACTACACCATACCTGAACTTTGGTTTGACAAAAACTTCTATGTAAGCTTCCCCTCTAGATCATTCTAGGAGGAAGATGCTTTCATGTAGGACAAGTCAATCCATCTCTACGCAGATGGATCTAAAACCGATAACGGAGTTGGTGGCGGTGTTTTCTCAGATAAGCTAAATCTAAGCCTCTCTTTCCGTCTTCGAAATCACTGTAGCGTGTTCCAGGCGGAAATTTTGGCGATTAAAGAAGCTCTGTCCTGGCTGAAGAAAAACGTGATATCTGCAAAGGATATCCGCATATTTTCGGATAGTCAGGCCGCCATCAAGTCCCTGGACTCGGTCTCATTATATTCTAAAACCGCCCTTGAATGCCGATCATCTCTCATGGAGGTAGCAGAGCAGTTCAACATTCACCTTTGTTGGGTGCCGGGCCACAGAGACATTCCAGGGAACTGCAGAGCCGATGAACTCGCCAAAAATTGGAACTACTCTACCTATCCTACCGGACAAAGGTAGTATAGGTATACCAATCACTACGTGCAAACTAACACTAAAGCTGGATGCCAATAAAATAACAGACCTTAGGTGGACTGCTAGGCAAATATGTCTAGCGACCAAACAGATCTGGCCAAGGCAATCCTCCACCTACTCTGCACATGCCTAGCTCTCTCCCAGAGAAGAAAGCTTCATCTAGGAGCTTTCTTCTACAACGACCTAAATGATCTAGAAAACTTAGACGTTAACAGTCTCCTACGCTTTATTATAAGCTCAAACTGGTTTCAGTAGTAAGAGGATCATAGATCCACGTGGCATCATAATGGGCCAATAGGCCTAAGTGGGTTGGTATTTCCAACAGCCACTCTTACCTAACCTAGCCTATTGCACCAGTTGACTTATTTGTTTAATGATTTTGTTTAGACAACAGAAACTATTCTGCATATATAGTGTTCCTGAGAAATACTTGACCATATGCAATAGTGGTGGCTAAGAAAGGAGAACTCTCATATGGCGAGACACCGTGCAAAGTCAAGGCAGATCTCAAAATTTGTTACTCTCCGTGAATCTGTAACTATGATCAGATGGACACAAAAAAGACGGCCAGCAGTCAGGAGATCAAACGATCAATTTATGAACATTATCAGTGAAACCCTTGGTAACTAAGTAGAAATTCGGACACTACCGCATCGCATCGCTTTGCATTACATTGACGGAGCCACAACAAAAGAGTATGTCTGCGAGTCGCCAAAAAATCAATACCAACTTAACGACATGTGCGATAGTGACTTAATTACTCTAAGAAATACTTGCGGACACACTCAAATTGAGACAATAAACTTGCCTGAGAATAACGCTAATGCCAATAACGCTAATAATCAGGCAGAATCAAAATTGGATAGGTAAACACTCGTATCCGCGGATGATTGACCCTTACTAAGTGATTGACCCTTACTAAGTACCTCATGTGCCTTGAATTTGGCCACACAGTACGAATTAGTCCGCTCAAAGCAAAACAATGATAGTCGCAATAAATGTCCAGTGTTTAAAAAGGCTCTTGTTAGTATAAAACCAAGAGATTTTTCAGATCAATCTTAACGTAACACAAAATGGTGGGTCAGTGAAGAATATACACAAAATAACCATCAGGCTGTAATTTTCGATCTCCTAAAAGAGATACGCCGAGAACTGCCCCAAAGTGGAAAGATACGACCTTAGATAGATAAATGTTTGAGGAGTTCATTAGTAGTTATCAACTGAGACTTGGGACCGAGGAGAAACTTCCAGCTATCGGGCCTATTAATTTCTGCATGTGATGCTTCCAAGAAGAAAGCCCCACCCATTTAGTTCCCCTGCTATTGGTGGAACCACAAAATAAAATCTATAAGAACTATTTATATGAGAGCGAGATGGAAGGCCCAACGCTCAAGAGAAAACCTGGAATTTAATCAGAATCTTGTTATCTTGAAGCAACGGATGAGATCCTTAAAAAGCGCCAATGGGGACAGTAAAAACAGAAGCTTCAAAAGGCTGCTGGACGAAGCCGATATAAACCCTTGTGGAACTGCCTAAAGGATCTTCATGTCAAACGACATGGAGTAGCTAAACTAACATGAACGACAATCCCAGAAAATATTATTAAGACTCTGTTTCCGCGAAGTCATAGAAATTGCAGATAAAGAGATCCCACTTGTTACAGAAGATGAATTGCTGCTGGCATGCAAAAATTGACGACAGGCCCAGATATAATGAAAAACAGGGCCCTTAAACCAACATAGAGACGGGGCATCTTTACTGAAGTAATTTAAAGCTGTACAAAAGAGTTGACATTCCCAGATCACTAAAAATAACCTCAACGCTTAGTGCTTTTCCACAAAGAAAATAAATCTCCAGTCGTCGGCTGACCTCCAATCAGTTCAGACCTATTTTCTGCATATAGTGTTGTGTTAGCTATCCCGCTTTTCTTCTTTCTCTCTCCCCGCGAAGAGAACCTAATTTAATTTTTTCCCCATCTGTTATATTAACTAATCTCACGGCATAACTTTTTCTCCCGTTTTAACTCAGTTTAAGGATGGCTCCAAAGCCAATCCGCTCCGGTAACCGGTACGGTCTTCTTGACATTTGTTCCTTTCGGATCCCCTGACCCTCCCCTGCCGCCTACTAAAAGAACAAGGCCATCCGACATTATGTTTAATGATTTCCCATCTCTGCCAACGAAATCTATATATAAAAATCCCCGCTTTGTGCATATTTTATCCAAAGATGGATCGAAGCCTTTAAAATCAATCAGTGTATTTATCCTAAAAAAATTAATTGACTCCATCAGCACCCGTTATGAAAAAATTTCCCAATTACGAGATGGTTCCATTCTCATCCTAACAAAAGACCAAAACATAGCTGAAAAATTTATTAATTCAAAAGTTTTCGATAGTGTTTGCCCTGTAATTATCAAACTTCATTCGAACCTTAATCTATGCAAAGGAATGGCATATGCTCCCTGCCTAATTGATGTACCCGAACCTGAAATAATTTCTGAATTAAAGAGTCAATTTGTTACCGACGTTTACAAATTTACCAAATCATTTAATAATATAGGAAAACCCACAGGCCTCATGATAATTACTTTTGGTCTTTACAAAATCCCAGACTGCATTGAAATTGGTTGGTACAAAACCAAAATATCGGAATATATTCCGAATCCAATGCGTTGTCGTCAATGCCAACGGCTTGGGCACACAGTTAAATGGTGTAAAAATCCCGCTTCATGTGATACATGTAACTTCCCCCCACACGACGGCATCACCTGTTCTTGCATCGAATGTGTCAACTGCTCTGGTCCTCACCCTGCCTCGTCGAAAAACTGCTCAAGATATCTCCAAAGTAAGGAGGTTCTTGTTATAAAAACAAAAAATAAATGTACCCTAGCAGAAGCAAGACGAATACAAAGCGATCGTGGTCATTCTCTTCCATCTCCTTCATCTGGCCGCTATTCCGAAAAGCTAAAACTTTCTTCAAATAATCTAAATGACTATAATTCCAAAAATAACAACGCAAATCATAAAGATTCACATTTGCAAAATACGAGTAACACAATTATACAAAACCTAACAACAGCTTCATCAAATACGTCATCCATGCCTTCCAACTCTTCTTCCTACCCTAAATCATACAAAGACAACAATAGCAACAGTCAACAAAATTCTCCAGCTTATGTTTCTCAACTGCAAAACAAGAAAGAAATACTAAACCAAACAACAGTTATCTCCAATCCCATCGAATCAGCTAAGAAAGAACTCTACAATCTCTCACTCTCTAATGATCACACCCCTTCGAGTTCGAATCCCAAGCCCAACAAAGTCTGCTCTCAATCTCTCGAAAACTCTCTTCCTCTCTTATCTCATCTTACACAAAGATATCATCTCTTCAAACTCTTACTTCCGATCTAACACTTTCTCCCATTACACTGACATCAATTATGACTCATCATAATAGGGTCAGTGTTCCACTCAATTCATTAGGAGGAAATCGTCCCCCTATTCATGCTCTGGTAATATGTGCAGAGGGAGCGATTCTACTGCCTACGGTAACCTTAAAATTTTGCAATGGAACATGTATGGTTACTACAACAACTACCATTCTCTTCAATTATTAATAAACGAATTAAACCCATGCATAATATCTCTTCAGGCCACTCATTTAAAATTCAAGCAACATGCTTTTTTACCCAAAAAATATTCACCCATTTTTCACAACCTTCCGGCAAATACTACTTGTAAGCAGGGTATTGGTCTCCTTGTGCATAAGACTATCCCCCATAGGTTCTTTCGCATAAATTCACCCATCTCTGCGGTCGCTGTTGAAATTGAATTAAAATTCAAACTAACTATCGTTAATCTTTATATTCCACCTAAGCAATCATTTGTTTCCAGTGACCTTGATAATATTATTAGCAATATTTCAACTCCAATCATTCTTACTGGTGATTTTAATTCTTGGAGCCCTTCTTGGGGATCCCCAACTGGTAATAGGAGAGGTAAGTTAGTCGAAAACTTTATTGCCAACAATAGCCTCTCAATTTTAAATGACGGTCGGCTTACCCACTTTTCTACACACAGTTCGTTTACCCCCATTGACTTAACCCTCATGTCTCCTCATCTTTTTCCAAAATCAACCTGGGAAGTCTATGACGACTTATATGGGAGCGACCATTTCCCAATTTTAACTACTTTTTCTTTTGATAACAATATCACATTTCCTAAAACCCATCCCAAATTTTTGACTGATTTAGCTAAATGGGAGTTGTTTAAGACTGTGATCTCGAAGCAAGTTTCAGATAGACCTTATTTTGCTTAAGTAAACAGGGAAGCCGCTTCTATAACCAAATCAATCCGTTACGCAGCCAATATAAGTATCCCCCAAACAACATCAAAATCTCACAATAAAACCGTATCTTGGTGGAATCCTCATATCAACTCCCTCAGACAAAAGAAGGAATTCTCCTTCAGATTGTTATCTCATAAATTATTGTAAGGCCAACGCTAAATTTCAAAGAGCTGCAAAAATTGAAAAAAAGAAATGTTTTGAAAAATTTACCTCTGAAATCAATCAAAACTCACGTCCTAAAAAGATGTGGAATGATATAAAATGTCTTACTGGTGACTATTCTCCCAACCCAAAGGTCATAAAAACAGATACATTTAATATAACGAATCCAAATGAAATAAACTCATATTTTGCTGAAACTTGGAAAAAATCACATGCAGATTCTAATTTCCATTCGAATTATTTACAAAAAAAAATACGATTGGTTAACAACTCCCATTCCACTTTATACCATCTCTCCTTCTGCTACTTTAATTGAAGCTCCTATAACGCTTCTTGAGCTCGAAAGCTGTTTATGTTCAGCAAAAGGTAAAACTCCAGGTTTCGGCAGGATATCTTACGAAATGCTTAAAAAATGCCTCCTTGTCTCCTCTCCAAACTTCTTTCCCTCTACAATAACATTTTTGACAAAGGTATTATCCCTCAAGCATGGAAGGTTGCAACCATAATACCTATAAATAAACCAAACAAAGATCGCTTCACCATATCAGGATACCGTCCCATATCGCTTCTTCCCTGTATCAGTAAGATTTTAGAGAAAATTATTTCCAAGCGAATTTTCTGGTCTATCGAAAGACAACAATTGATCGATAAGAATCAACTTGCTTTTAAAACGGGAAGGAGCAGTATGGACTCCCTCCTTCACCTTGACTTCCTCATTTCTTCAGCACTATCTGAAAAAAAGACACGCTTCAATATTGTCAGTTGATTTTGCCGAGGCCTTTGATAGGGTTGGACCCCATGTCATCCTAAAACAACTGGCTGAATGGAAAGTTGGACCCAAAATCCTCACCTATGTTAAAGCTTTCCTAACTAACCGCCAATTTCGCATAAGAACTAACAACATTTATTCGTCCATCCACTGTCTAAAAAATGGCATCCCACAAGGATCACCCTTATCAGTTATCCTTTTCATAATTGCTTTTAATGAGTTAAACAAGATAGTACTAAATTGTCCTATGATTAACCATATCCTATATGCTGATGATCTTATTTTGGTCTCTAAATGTAAAAATCTTAGTTTATTAGCAGCAAAATTTTCTGAAATACTCGTTAACATATCCAACTGGGGTAATATATCAGGTTCTAAAATATCAACTTCAAAATGTGAACTTTTACACATTTGTAAAAAATATAAATGTACAAAATGTATTGATAATGTTTGTCTTAACAATGTAAATATTAAAAATGTAAATTTTTCCAAACTACTTGGAATAATATTTGATTCTAAGTACAGTTTTAAGGATCATTGTATATATATAAAAAAATGCCTGACTACCAGGGTTAACATAGTTAAGTTTTTGAGCTCAAAAAACAGTCAATGTGACGTTAATACTTTAATTGCTGTCATACGATCCATTATACTCTCCAAAATCGACTACGGCCTCCCAATATATGGTAAATGTGGTAAATCATCATTGCAGCTTATATCAACACCCTTCCACACAGCAATAAGGACATGCCTTGGAGTTTTTCGCACAACGCCTATCAAAAACATTTTAGTTGAAGCTGGACTACCTAACTTAACTGATAGAACCGAATATCTCACCTGACAAATATTACATAAGATCCATTCTTCCTTCCAAAGTCCAATCCAAGATGACGCTAGAAAAATTCTCAAAAGGAAAAAAACACCCAAATACCCTTCAGCCCTACTAACCGCAATAACAGCCGCAGCTAATTTTGACACTCCCCTCATTATTGGTAAGAAGTCTTCTTTCAACAATCCACCTTGGAATCTTTCATCCGAATCCTTTTTCCCAATTTTTACACACCTTCAAAAAGCCAGTGCTAATAACGAAATATGCAGAAGTGTGTTTTTTCAAGCAACGGCAAATTTAAGAAAACATGGTTGGCAATTTTTCTTCAGTGATCCATCTAAAACGAAATACGGAAACGCGTACGCAGTTGTCGATGAGCATGGCTCTGTAATAAGTAAAGGACTCTTGCATCCCACAATGTCTACATTTAGCGCTGAATCTTTCGCCATTCTCAAAGCGATCCAGGCTGCAAGAAATAATAAAACCATTATATTTACTGACAGCCTATCGACAATCAATGCAGTTAAAAACATCAACAACTATTCAACTATAGTCCTTGAAATACGCAACAAGTTAATTGCTAAGAGGAGAAATCTTAAAATTGCTTGGGTCCCGGGGCATAAAGGCATAAATGGCAATGAATATGCTGATTTAGAAGCCAAACTAGCCTTCAAAGAACCTCTTTTCCAATTCTATTACTTTAACAACAATGACTTCAAAAAATATGCCAATTTCATCATGTCAACAAAAACTAAAAAGGACTGGTCTGAATATCATCACCACTATTCATCGATATTTAGGTAAAACCAATTTCTTTAGTCCAATGCAGTTTGGGTTTAGAACTGGCCTTTCCACTGAGGATGCTCTTTTGGACTTTTGCTGCTTTATACAGAAAGGTTTGGATGACAAAAAATCTTGCGCTGGGTTCTTTGTTGATATAACTAAAGCGTTTGATATGGTTGATTACAGCATCCTTTTGTATAAATTAGATAATGCAGGATTTCGCGGATTTATGCATAATTGGTTTGCGTCGTATCTCAAAGACAGGATCCAACAGGTTAAAGTCGGGACGAGTATTAGTCTCCCTAAGACTCTTCATCTTGGAGTTCCTCAAGGGTCCGTCCTTGGACCTATCTTGTTTCTGATTTACATCAATTCCATATTTGCACTGCCTTTTAATGGAAAAGTTAAAGCTTATGCTGATGATCTGGGAATCGCATATAGCTCTGTCAACCCTCTGAACCTAATTGCTGATATCAACCACGGTGCGCATTTATTGAGAACCTGGTTCGCTGAACATAAACTCATAGTTAGCAACAAGACAAAGCTCATGTTTTTTAGCCTAAGTCCACAGGAATGTCCCGACATAGATGTCATATTTCACGCCCCTAACTGCCGGAGGTATATATTGTCGACCTGCTCTGCTCTAAATGTTGAGAAAATTTTTGATGTTAATGTCTCTTGTCATACCACTTGCTTTAAAGTTGAAACTGTAAATCACTTTAAATATCTTGGAGTGACAATTGATCGAAATTTGAATTGGTCCGAACACATTTCAATCTTAAAGCAATATCTCCTTTCTACCATTCGTTGCTTCTATCGCCTCAACAAGTTTTGCTCCAGCGATATTTTAAAAACCATTTATTTTGCGATTTTCCACTCAAAGCTGCAATATGGCATAAACTGTTGGGGGGGTGCCTACTTAAATAAAATGCAGCAGTTGAACATACTGCAAAAGTGTGCCATTAGGAAAATCTGCAAGTGCACTCGTAGAGTCCATTCTTTTGAACTTTTTAGGCTATTGGGAATTCTACCAGTGAGGCACTTGTATTATTATAGGGTACTAAAAATTTTCTATATGAGATGCGGCTACATGCAGAGTCCAATCTCTGATGTTTATAGCTTGCGTAGGAATCTACTTTCTATAATTCGTATCCCTGCCTTTCGTACCACTAACTTCAGGAACTCGTACAGTGTTTTATCATGTAAATTGTTTAACAGTCTCCCTGCAGAAATACGATCCATTAGATCTTTATTCGCCTTCTTAAACAAAGTAAAACTGTGGCTTCTTGATTTCGATCATGATGAAATTGAAATTTTGGTTCGCTATACTGTGTAATATTTATGTAAATTGTTCAAATCTTTTATTTTTCTATGCATTCGCATGTTTTTGCATCCTATAGTAATTTTTCTTTTTTTGGTCCTTTGGTTTGAATTTTAGTTTTCTTTTTTAATATGTCCACCCCACAACATAAATAACTATTTGAAGTGGCATTATCACTATTCTTTTATAATATCGAATGCCACTAACTATTCTTTATATTATTGTTAGCTTACATTTATATCTGGAATTACTAATACCATTGTGATAAAGAATAATGAATAAAAAATAAATAAATAAAATAAAAATAAATTAATCCGGAAGCTGAACGGGCTATCTATCCCTCGAGTTACCCATTGTTATTGTTAGGAATTTTATCAGACTCCGGATGGGTCATACTCGTTTAACCCATAAACACCTTATCACCAAACAGCAGACTGTTCCTTGCAATTTTTGTGAACAAAAACCTGCTTTGACTTTTCCTTACCTGCTACAATGCGAATTCATCACCACAACATTTAACACTATCACCGGCAAATCATTACAACTTCTTTTATCTTGTATTTCTGAAAACAACATTAGATTAGTTCATTCTGTCCTACTAACATTAAATTTACATCGATCTATTTAAATATTTTATATGATATCAACTAGCACAAAACCCTGGTAGCTAGCACTTTATTCCTGTTATTGTTTATATAATTTATTTATATTTTCAATAAAGTTATAATAATAATAATAAATAAATCTCCATATGTTCCCTCTTCATATTTGTCTTCTGGATAACATAGGAAAAATTGTAGAAAAGGTTATTTATGACATAAAGCTAACAGTAGTACAAGAATAGTAAAGTAAGAATACCAGTTTGGGTTCTGAAAAACCCCCTTCACAGTAAAAGCAATCAAAACAGTGACTGAAATAGCAAACATCGAGGGACGCTGATGGCAATTCGGAACTAAGGAGTACTGACTTCACGTCAGAAATGCTTTCAATTCGGCAAACTGGATATATATAATGAACGCTCTTGCCATAATGGACTTGCCAAACTACATCCTCAGGATTAAGTCTAGCTCAGAAACATAAATTTAAGCTATGACATCGACGAGGGCATCAAACACTACAAAGTTACAGCAGTTATGCCACAATAATCCGTCCTAGGCCCTTTGCTACGGGATATCATGTATGACGGTGTCCTCAGGATTCCAAAGCCCCCAAATGTGAAGATAATAGGTTTTGCGGACTATATCGGTTTCGTCATCCTGGCCAAGCACATCCACACGAAGTATTGTAGAATCAACAATAAACGGAGCGATCTCCCGAGTCAAAACCTGACTTGAGACAACAAACCTGAATTTAGCAGAACATAAAACGTAGGCTTTATCACCAGCCCGAAGGCCGTTGTATATGTATTAAACTACCTATGTAGGTGTTGTGATTGGTAATGGACTTAACTTTAAGGCTCACCTACACTACGTTGAAAAAACGTCACCAAATCCTCGCTCACGAGATTAATGCCAAACATCGGAGGACAGCTGGAGTTGCAGATTATTACTGTCGAAAGTAGTGTGCTCAGTTGTATTGTACGCGTCTGCAGTATGGGCAGGCGAACTGAACATAAACGAATATAGGACAAAGATGTCGCGAATTTATGGACTAATCGCTTTGAAAATAATCTGCGCCTTCCAAACCATCTCGGAGGAAACGACGGACATTCTAGCTGGTTGATGCCCATTTCTCGACTCTACCTTCTCCACAACCAACCTATCCCCTCAGTTCAATCTCGTCGCGACCTCGGCATTTTGTGTGATAGGTAGCTCAACTTCTGTGGTGGTCCAAAGAATTCACCAACTCATACGCTACTAGGTCCCTCTATATTACCTTTGTTCGTTTCTTCCTAGAGAACACCTATCAAATTTTGTCCCCATATCATCGTGTTCATATCAAGGGTATTGAAAGCATCCAGCGCCGTTTTCTTTATTTTGCTCTTCGAGGTATGCCCTGGGACGATCCTTTTCTTCTGCCCAGCTATGAAAACTGTCTCAACCTTATTAACTTAAACACCCTTGAGGAACTCAGAGATGCAGCACACTTTCTCTTCATTCATCGACTACTTTCAGGTTACGTTGAATGCACGTAACACACTAACCCTCGTAATCTACGTACCCTTCGTATCTTCTATCTACCAACCCACCACACCTCCTATGGCGCGAACGAACTAATCTCCCGCATGCTACGAAAAATCCATTCAAACCCTACCGTCTTTGACTTCCACCACACCACTCCCTACCTCCGTTCTCCTTCACCACTCCAACAAACCTTAGCTTTAAGTTTAAGTTTAAGTTTAATTTTAGGTTATAGCTTGCTTAAGCCGAATAAATGGGAGCCTTCGCCCCCACCATAAAAAAATTAATATAATCGCCTAATAAATGAGACGAATAATACGTTCTTGTCCACCCAAATGGTCAATGATCTCCAGAAATTCGGACATGACTCCTACCTAATCTGTCCATCCTCTCCGAACCAGGAGAGCAGGTGGCAACTTTTCAAGCGTTATTATTAGTGAAATGACTAATGAAATGAAGAAAAATGAAGTGAAGTTAGTGACGGCTATCCTAATTGAACGGAGAAGACTCCACCGTCAAAAAAAGGCAAAATGACGAAGAAAATAATACTACCTGAAACAGCGAACGTAGGCAATGAAGAAATTGTATGCGGACATGTGGCTTCCCCCTCTGGCCAACAAAAAAAAAATAATAAAGTGTTCATGCCACACCTTAATTTAGGTCGTATCAAGATAAATATCTGTAGTCTGGTTCCCTTACTTTTGGTATCTAAGTAGGGTAGTGAGAGACTGACCATGCCCGCAAGTCTGACTATTCATCAATTGTGCTTATGTTATCTGTGGGTGACATACGGTGCTTATCTCGTCCGACCGAACCTGGCTTACTCAATTAAGCAAGTGTCGCAGGTTAGCGCAAGTTTTAAAGAAGAAGAATTAAAGTAACAGCATAATGCTCTAGAGGAAATAACTGAGCCTCAACTGAGGGCGTTCCAAAATTATTCACACGACTTTGGAGCCAAAGTCAATAAGGATTCATAGTTCATCGTTCATCGTTCCTAGAAGGCGTTCAGGTTGGCTAGTAGCTCTCCAATATATGGCTATTACTATGTATGTCTATTTGAACATTTGTTGTAAGCGGCATATTTTAGCAAAAAGTCTTGAACTTTCAAGGTGGTAACGAATAATTATCAGCATCAAGGCTAAATCAACCTCAGCATTAGACAGACATGCAATTAAGACCGCATAAAGGAAGAAGACGATGCTATCAAAGATTCTTCTACGAGCCTCTCGAGAAAAACCTGAGAACAATGTAACGTCAATACAGGAAAGGAGTATAATTTTGAGAGAACATTGGATAATTGACTTTGCAAAGGGACGTAATATCAAAACACATAGTCTTTTTCTTACCTCAATATCTGATATCCTACAGCGTCTCTTCAAGCATGGTTCAGTTCCTTTGAAATCTGGGAATCAAATACGAGTATCGCTTTAAAGAGTTCCATAATATCACACTCCCATATACCACTTTGAAGCTGTAAAGAAGATATTGAAATTTATTCTCTTTCCAAGACTTGCCTGTGAAAAAAGTAGGAACAGTAGCTATAGGGAAATTTGTCGATGAACCTTACACACAGTATGCTGGATAATGTTTTACATAAATTTCACATTCTTGTCAAACATACTTTCATACTTGCATACTTTCCACCAAAGTAAGACCTCCAGCTCGAATTCTTTTAGGGTTTTTATGACGTCCATTAGAACAACATGGCTCAGCCATCTTAGACGATGGATCTATAGACGCATGACTAGACTGAAGATTTCGTCCTTTTGCGCTTTGAAATCAATAATATTAAGTGTCTTTTACAACATTCCTATGTTCTACTCTATGTGTGTGTGGGAGCTAGAATATTGAGAGAGCTTGAGGAAAACGCAATTGGAAAAATTCTGGCATTGTTCCTGTGAAATCCGCATTCGTAACTTAACTGCAACATACTGGCTCCTTTGAAATTTCGGACAACCAGAATGCTGGCATCGATCCCAATGTAGATAAGCCGAAACTTATTAATCATTTGTGTTCTAAATTATGAATTCAAATATGACAAAATATATACAAACGCGAATGCAAGTATGGTTGCGAGAGTAAATTTATATAACTTTTCTTATATTTTTTTAATATTATTCGGGTGGACTTGAAGGGATTTCCAGGTTGTATAACAATTGAATACGTCCCCGAGTCATAAAACCGTTGGAAAAACGTATTTCACATTCCCTTATACGACCATCTAGACCAGATAAGCATTCTCTATTGTAGCCGACTTCAAATTCAGTCGCTGCTTCACAGAATCTGCAGCTGCAATAGAGCGACATTGCCCCTTTTAAATGTTGAGGATTCGCACATCTTATTGTGATCAAATGAGCTTCCGGAGTTTGTTAGTGTATTTCTGGCAACGTATCTACAAAACTCAAATCCCATTTACATCTTCAGGTACGCCTATGGATATGGTAGTCTCGTACTGAATTGCATTCAGCGGATTGCTGCCCACATAGGTTAAGGGACGCGAATCGACCACTCCTTGATTAGAATAAGCCTCAGCTGCCCTGAAATAAGTTTGGCTTTTCTAATTATCACTCTTAGGACAATTTTGGTGGTTCGAATAAGGAGCTTTCAAAATCCGCACCACCAAGGAGCTCGTTCGACTAAAAATTTCCATGTTATACACTTATGCGCTAAGAAATCTTAAAGCGCTGCATCTTTAAACCCAACGCTATTTAGCTCAAAGGCAGCTCTATGGAACGTATTGGCATCATTGGAGTACGAGTATAAGATAGATGGAATCCCTTCCCGAGCTATAAATCGCTTGAGACCTGTCAGACAACTGTCCATTGTTAAACTCGGCAAATCTTCCAAGTGCACAGTTCGAACGGCTGCACAAGTGATTACCATCATATAGATCTTATCCCTCTTTTTCTGATTCATCAAAGGTGTGAAGGGGACCGACAAAATCGACGCCAGTGATATCAAACGGCCTTGGCAATCCAAGCCGGTCGACATACAAAGCCTCAAACGGCGCTGAAGAGGTTTACGAAACAGCTTATTTTACATATGTTTTCATAATCTTCTGGATGCATTGACGACCTTTGGGAATTCAAAAAAAATTTTGCTGTCAGTTGGGACAGCACAATACGCGTAGGGTCTGTTGGTGAGAGTCATCTGTAACAAGGGCCGTGACGTGGAACCCTGTTGGTAATATAATGTGATGTGGTATATCTGAAGAGTCGTCAAGACGACCCTAAACCCTATCATCCAAAAAAGAAAGAAGTTCCACAATTTTTGACATCTTCGGAATTGGCTTCCCTTCCTGCAAAGAGCTAATTTCGTTAGTAAAACAGATAGACTGAGTATACTTGATGCAGTAAATTTCTACAGCCCTGACTTCTTCTGCGTTTAAGTGTTGAACCATTCATTGCACGACAGGCCTTAATCGTAATCGTCGTAAACTCTCGCGATTGTACTTAGCACAATCTACGCCCAAGGGAATTTGTTGCCATGCACATAGCAATCCAAGGACTTTCTGATTTACAGCTGCATGCCCTGAGCCCAAAACATCACGTACACGACTGTTGTACGAGTTCCATTTCCTCAAATTCTGTGTCTAACGCCATAACAATGTCGTCCATATAAAAACTTTTCTAAAGCAAAGGACATGTTCAAGGAAAATTATCTTCTTCTTGATTTAACTGCTCTCATATGGTACCTGGAAACAAAAATGGGCTGCAGTTCTGCATAAACTGGTTGATGACTATCACGAACGTGATTGTTCAGTATAATCTGCAGAAAATCGTCGAATACGATTCTCATTTTTTTGTGGTGCTTTCCGATTTGAACACTGGATGGCATGAGAGGTAGAAAAGCGCTTGACTTCAGGAAAGCCAGTTCATTGCGTTTTCTTTGTTGCTGCGGAGAATAGCATCTGGATTTCTCCATGACAGAATAGCTTCGTAGCGATGCCCCTTTCGGATAATATTCTTCTTTGATAATGTCTAAATTATTTTCAGAATTTAGCTGGAAATCTTTGGATGCAAGGTACTCCATTGTGTCAGTAGATCTCCGGAGAGAATACACGAGTGTCGGCTTTTCTTAAAATAAAATAAATTCAGTGTCGTACTAAGAGCAAATTAGTTACAGTTTCAACAATTGACTCGGTAGCTCGCTGGTTAGCGGCTTCTGGAATCGAATCAGTGAACACGGGTTCGAATCCCGGGCCAAATTAAGACATTTTTGTTTTTGTTTTTTGTTTGGTTATCTCCTACGTGAAATCAAAACAGAACCAACAAGTAAAAGAAATCAAATGATGGATGGCGAAGAGCGTTCCGCTCTTCTCATAACGGGAGTTACAAAAGGCAACAATACGGTTGCTGGTGCCGTGGCAAAAGGAATCAAACGTACGAAGAGTTTGAAAACCCCTCCTAATTTAACCAAAAAAAACAAACAAGTGCCATTTTAAGAGTTCAGTATGAGGGGGGCAGTAACAACTTTGCCTCTTTAGCTGCATCTGAGTCGGAAGACGAAGATGAAGAAATAAGTAACATTACCAGCAGCATATTAAAGCTGGAAGAAAAAGTGCTTGCTATTAAGCAGAGGCAAACTGCACGAAGGCAGAGGGAGCAAGTACAAGCAGATAGCTCCCAACAACAAGAGCAAAAACAAAAACTGCAGCAACAACAAAACCAGCAGCAGCAGAAACAACAGCAGCAGCAGAAACAGCAACAGTTGAAAAAACAGCAGCAGCAGCAGAAACAACAACAACAAGAACAACAGCAGCAGCAGCAGCAGACGAAGAAGAAGCAGAAGGTGCCTCCTATCAACACCTATAAATTAAAGGTGAATGCAACCAAGGACCTGTGTAAACTGGTTACTGGAAGTAACTTTAATATTAAGCGATTGGGGAACGATCGCCATGCCATCCACTGTAACACAGTGGAGGGCTACGCGAAAGTGAAAGAGCTCCTAAAGGAAACGACGACGGAGCACTACTCATACACACCGAAGTGTGAAAAGCGGCAATCGATGCTGCTGAAGGGGTTGGAACCGTCTTCTGATCCTGAGGAGATCCTGGCACTGCTCAAAGAGAAGGAGTGCGAAGGACTCAAGTTTGTGGGGGTAAAACCATTTACCACAGGTACAGGTACAGGAACAGGCCAAGCGGGTGGACCAGATCTACGCGCTGCTGCCGGGCCTAATGCAACACATGTCGTAATGGGTACGCGCATGGTGGAGCAAACTTTGAAGGTCCTTGCGGTGAATGTTAATTCACTGATTAGGATCGAACGAAGAGCCGCGATGTTTAAATTGCTACAAGACCAAACTGCTGATGTGCTTTTCGCTAGCGAAACCAAGCTAACCGATAAGCACAAACTGGAGTACAATAATTATATTGTTAGAAGAAGAAATCGGCAAAGATCCAAACGTGGAGGCGGAGTCGCGATCTTCATTAAAGAAGGTATAAAATTTCACAGAGTGTACAAGGGAGTGTTGCGCAGGTTCCGGGTGTTAGAGGCAGTCGTCATTTACATCCCGCTCCGCAGTAGCAAGCGGCTGTACTTGGCCTCTGTTTATGCACCTGAGACTTCACAATCCACCCTATTCATTACAGAGCTCGACACGCTTTTTCGACTTCTGAGGCTGGAATCGGGGGAGAATTACTTTATAATCGGCGGGGATTTCACCGCTAAACACAGAGATTGGGGAAATAATTTGCCAAATACTAGAGGGAACCTACTACTCGATTGGTGGGGTCAGCACGATGTCATGTACAGACTCGGTCTTAAAGCGACGGATAACCCGTCGTTTCCCAGAGGCGGATCTTATTTGGATCTACTGCTGTACGACGAACGTATACGACTGACAGGTCGCTAAACTGTATGCGCACATTCGTGTATGACAGCGACCATTGCGGTTTTAGCACCGAAATTACAGTCCCCAACGAAATTGCGGAATTGGAGGAGTTTGTCCAAAGATATTCTTACAACTACAGTAAGACATCGAGTATTACACGTTTCTCCGCAACCTTGAAAAGAGCGCTCTCCTCGAACACGCTCCACACACCGCCCAATAGGAATTTGTCAAACGAGGAGATCGACAATTACCTAAAACAAATGTATGAGACAATTAAACAAACTATGGACACTACAATAATGCGGTATCGACGTACACCTAACGAAGACCTGTTCCGCAATCCTACTATTGACGCACTGCACCGACAGAAAAGTAGACTTCTGTCGAGACTCAAAAACTTTTATAGACAGCTAACTGACAGACAAGACCCGCAGATTAGGACACTGAAGTCGTCGATTAAAAATGTGCAAACGTTAATAAAAGAGAAATACAGAATTTCTGTAAGTTTGTATTGGAACAACAAGCTTCGGGCTATAAACACCAGCAAACCGAATATGTTCTCGCAAATAAATAAACTATTTCGGAGAAAAAATGAAAACGACCTTCAGTGTTTTAAAATAGCCCGGACGACAGACAACGAACGGCTACTGACAGTAGCAGGTATCGATCCAAATCAGGCCGCTGATGATGAAGACTTCTTTGTGATCGAGGATCCACAGGAGAAGGTTGAGGCCATAGGGGCGACTTTCCAGGAAGTATACAATGCCACTGATACCATTGGCCCTAATTATGACCTGGACAATCGCGTCTTGGTGCACGACTTCTGCATTCGAAATGAAATAGGGAACTGGCGATCCGAGGGCTCTAGTTTCACCCGGTTCAGCGACGGAAATATGGCAAATAATGTCATTTCCAGAGAGGGTGACCTACCCCCGTTCATTTTGAAGGAGGAACTCCATGAGATCTTCGACACAATCAGGGTTAAGAAATCAGTGGGAACCGATGGTATTCCAAACATTGTGCTTCGACATCTTCCTCTAAAAGCGGTGGACATTTACACCACCCTGTTTAATAATGCAATGAATATTGCGCATTATCCAGCGCATTGGAAAACGGCGGTGGTTCAACCTATCCCCAAAAAGGGGAAGGATATATCCAATCCGGCGAATCTCCGGTCGATAAGTCTCCTTCCCAATATCAGTAAGGTTTTTGAAAAGGTAATCAATAGAACATATAGTTCCGGATAATCAATTCGGTTTTAAGGCAGGACATGATATCTCACATGCCGCGTCTAAACTGGTGTCCGATATCCAATGGAATAAAGGCAAAATACAATGTACTGGTGCCTGCCTTGTTGACTTGGAGAAGGCCTTCGACACCGTATGGTTAGAGGGTCTTTTCTATAAGCTGACTAGGCTAGGGATCAGTAAACCACTCTTGTACATTCTTTATAATATGCTAACCAACAGACAGTTCATCGTGAAAAATGGTGCTGTGACTTTTGTTGAACTATTTCAAATTAAAAATGGTCTTCAGCATGTCGCGGTCAATTCGCGGCCTCTTGCCTGTCGAAATGTAGTCAGATACCTTGGAATCTGGCTAGATCAGTTTCTGTATTTTGGCAAAAATGTAGATGCTGCTCTGGCCAAAGCTAAAGGTGCTTACAAAGAGACTCTTTTGTAGCAGCCAACTCGATGCGAGGGTAAAGGTAATCTGCTACATGGCCCTTATCAGGCCCATGCTGGTATTTGGGTGTCCCGTGTGGTTCAATGTACGAGCAAGCTTAATGGAAAAGATTCGGGTGTTTGAGAGGGCTTGCCTTAGGGCTTGCCTTCGCTTGTATAGAACACCAGAGTCGGAGTACAAGAAATTTTATCCTAATGAGGTCCTTTACAACAGGGCGAACCTAATACGAGTGGACAACTTCGTAATTAAGCTGACTCGAAGGCACATTGCAAGAGCAATGACCTCGACGAATAACCCGATATCTGGGGCTTACTACCCCAATTACCTTTACCACGAGAGTGTGCGCTGTGACGGCTTCGTTCGACCGGAAGCATTCCTCTACCTTGATCAGATAGGGTTGATCCAGGATAGATCAGCGGTGCCGGTAATCTTCCATGTCGCTCGGACAGCTGGGGACAGGCGACTCAACTACAACAGAGACGTCGCACACGGCAGTGTGGATCGTCTCAGGTTCAGTAGGGCGGTGGGGAATCGCGATAAGAGGGATGTCGTTCAGCAGCACCAGAATTTCTGGTGGTTGAAAGATGGAGAAGATGTTTCATCGTCGTTTCCGTCAATTACGGACCAGCCTCACTAATGAAGCAGAGCTGACCAATTTATTTGCTCTGTAAATAGCGATGGCCAGCTTACATAGGTTTAGGTTAGCATTTAAGAAACATATACATATATCAGTGTATACAAAGGTATATACTGATATATGTGTATGATTGTGTATAATGTCTATGAGTGATTTGTGTATGTAGGTTAAGGTTTATTTTAAGTTAGATATTAAGTTTTTATAAAAAAATAAAAAAAAAGTCCATATGCTTAACGAATATTTTTTCTTAGCCTTAAGTATACAATATAAATAATTCTAAATAAAATGTAAGTAAGACATAGATATAAGTATTTAGAGTAGCTTAGAGTTCCTGTGTGGGGCCAGTAAGTTAGTATAAGATCGTTAAGTAATTGTAAGCAAGCATTTAAGCATTTTTTGTTAGTATGTAAGAGTTAATTAGTAAGAAAATAAAATGCATTGAAAACTGAAAAAACTGGTACTCCATTGCGCTTTTTACACAATTGTCGTGATTTCACTACGATATGCCACTCTAGTTGAAAGCTCAATTGCAACATTTTTTTTTTTTGATTTGTTTAGATGAACGACTAAATTTCTAGACACTGCGCCCGGATTTCGGCACTATATAAACTAATAATTAATAATCAAATACGGAGAAAGCCGAAACTTATTAATCGTTTAAGTACTACATTCCAAATATGAACTCAAACATGACAAAAATATGAATAAACACGAGTGAAAGTAAATTTACCTTAGAGGGTACTCTCACCCTCTCACTCGGGATTCAAATTTTTTAACATTTTTTAACACAAGTTGACGGTTGATTGATCAGGATCCTATATGTTGAGATGTGTGAAACGCATGCTGGATGCTAGAAGGTTACACTCCAGTACAAATTCTTAAATATGGATCTATTGTCGGATATGTTGTTATGAAGTCTGTGTTTCTGTGTTTTACGGATTCTTTACCCAGCCTTATATTAAGACCTCCTAGCTTATTTTGGAGTCATGGCTGGCACTGAGCATATGTTCGGTTTAGGAGGTCACAAAATTCGTTTTTGACGCTGTAATCCTTATCTTCTGCAGGGGCATTTACTCAATTTACGCAAATCAACTAAAGACGATTATGCAAAGAATTTAACAAAGTGGTCAGTCTTGTTGTTTTCCACCTATCTTCTTCCCGTGACGGAATAGAATCACTTCACATCTGACCAAATCTGAGGTGGTAAATCCTTCTCTCTGTTTACTTTCATTAAATAGCTGCTAAATATGCTTTGTAAGTACCTCTACGATTCCCTCCCAGTCCGTGACAATATAAAATCACAAACAGCCTGCATTGTTGGCTAAAAGTCGAAAACGGACTTTCTTGAAATTACTCAGTTTTTACTTACTTGTTGGTAACGCAAAGTCATCCTGCTTCCTTGAAAATTGTGTTTTACTGGTTAATCTACTCATACTCGACTTCTACCTTCTTTCAAAAGCTAAGATGACCTACTTTAACCCTAGACAGATAACAGTGTTGGGCAAAAATTAATTCCAATTAATTTTTGACAATTAATCTAATTAATTAACAATTAATATATTTGTAAATTAATTTGTTAATTGACAATGAAAATTTAATTGGTAATTATTAATTGTGGTTTCAGCAATTTAAATATTTAATTAATTAATATTGTATTAAAATTGTCAATTAAAAGAAAAAAATAGTACAATCATATTTTCATATTCACAATTTATTTCTTTCGCTTAGTTCAAATATATTTTTCGTCGTTTTTCTGAAAATTTAAGTTTTTTCTATGCGATTTTGGCAAATTAAGCATAGTTGCATTTGAAAACATTCTTTCTGCAAGTCCAGATGACAGTTAAGGTGTATTATATTTAAAGAAAATATAAAAAAGAAAATATGTTTGATCTCTGGGTTTGATCTCAATGAAATAGTTAAGTCTCCAGTTCCATTGACGTTTCTTTGACGTACCGCAACTGCCAAACGGCTCTGTGGGTAGCATCCTAACGAGAATTTCTTCGTCGCTTTACTGAATTCGCGAGTGATTTTTAATCCGTTGAAATCCTTTAAATAACCACAAGATACTTTCGCCATTTTTCGATTAATTTAAAAATAATAACCATGGCACCAAAAGTAAAATGACTGGCGGATTAAAATCCGAAGGACAAGCCTTCAAAGACTAAAGCAAGCCGGCCTATATCTAGATGAGCAACCTCCAAGCAGCAAAAGCTATTTCGTATGCCATTCGCATCAGTTTAGGACCCCGTGGTATGGATAAAATGATTCAGTCTAGCAATGGAGAGTTTTCTATCGCCAACGAAGGAGCTACCATTTAAAGCAAATGAATGTCCTTCATCTAGCAGCCAAGATGTTGGCGAGGTCAAGATATCGAAGCTGGAGATGGAACTACTTTCTGGAGCTTTGTTGGAAGCCTGCGAGAAACTTCTACACAAAGGCATTCATCCAACTGCCATTTCCGATTCTTTCCAACGTTGTACAAATAAATTTATCGAAATTTTAAATGACATGTCGAAGCCAATTGAGTTGACGGACCGAGAGACACGCATCAAGAGTGCTTCCACTTCATTGAATTCTAAAGTTGTCTCCCAACAGAGTAGCCTACTTACGCCCATTGCTGTGGAAGCTGTCATGAAGGTAACAGAACCTGGCAAGGAAGGTGGCGTTGATTTGAAGAACATCAAAGTTATCAGGAGTTTGGGTGGAACTATTGTGGACACACAATTGGTCGTTGGTTTGCTATTTACTATGGGTTCATCTGGTACCAATGTGCCGAAACAGATCGAAAAAGCAAAGATTAGTCTTATTCAATTTTGCATTTCGCCACCCAAAACTGATATGGACCACAGTGTCATTGTGAGAGTCAAGTAAACACTGACCTCTGTGAAAAAATTTGAAAATTGTGAAGATAACCGGAATTCAAAACCCTGGTCGCAAAGTGTCTATCATGCCGCGGTTCCAACAAATTAGTCCTTGAAGAAGCCGCTCGTTTATTGCACGATGCTTTGTATGTTGTTCGTTGTTTAGTTAAGCAACGGGCTCAAATTTGTGGTGGAGGCGCACCTGAGATCGAAATGGCCTTACAATTGGCTGCTTATGTTCAGAAAGTTGAAGGAGTCGATGCTTATTGTTTCCGTACCTATGCTGATGCCCTTGAGGTCATTACCTTCACTTTGGCTGACAATGCTGGTCTTAATCCAATTGCCACTGTGACAGAGTTGAGAAATCGTCACGCTCAGGGTGAAAAGAATGCCGGCATTACGGTCGTAAGGATGCTATTACTGATATTTTCGCCGAGAATGTAGTGCAGCCATCGTTTGTCAGTATTTCAGCGATTTCCCTAGCCACAGAGACAGTTCGATATATTTTGAAAATTGATGATATTTTCGACACCATGGATTAGGTCATCCACTCGACTCGCGCTTATCTGATATAGGTTTCTACGATCAATGATACCAATTACATCTTTTATGTATCTTCATTCATCTACTTTTCTTTTAATTATTTTGCATTTTAGTTTTAAAAAACAAATTACTAATAAAATACAAAGAAAACGCTAATCTAGTAACATTTTCTTCAGCAAAAAATTGAAGCGCTAATAATTGCGTTTTGGATTGTATGGACTTTTTTGGAATTTTCTCTTCCACTTCAGAGTCCGAATCAAATGTAAGGAAATCATTGCAGATGTAAGTAATTCTTGAATGTTTAGAAAAACTGAAGCACAAAATCCATTTATTTTTAAAGCGTGAAAATGATAAAGTAAGTAGCAATTGCAGCATTTGCAGCTTCAAGTGAGGACAATTCAAAAAATTCTTCAAATCTCTCTTTAACACTTTTTAAGTATACTTCCCCAAGTTCTGCCAATGGAGTAGTATTAAACAAATACTCGTCAATGTATTGAAAATGGCTTTTTTAAGCCCAATGCTTTATGAAGGGCGGAACTATTTTACTTAATTTTTGCAATTTGTTTCAAGGAGCTAAACAAACTTTTCCACCTAATAGCACCTGGACGTCTTAATGTGTGCCCTAATGTGTTAAGAATTACCTCCACAGACTTCGGGCGGTTAGCGATTTTACACAAAATATTGCATTTAATAAAAACAATTTTGTGCAATTCGAAAAAGATTGATTCTTTCTCATTGAGAACTTTGTTTGCATCAGTTGTTCCACATAGACTCTGTTTAATGTAATCTACATCTTATTTGGAATGGTATTGCAAGCTTAGAATTTGTTATACTGAGTGATACTGAAATGTCTGTTTGGTTATTATCACTAGCACTAGTCAGAAGATGTTCTTCAATCTCAAAATATTCATCGGACAACATTACATTGTCTATTTTAACCCCAAATTCTCTAAATGTTTTTATAAAGTTACTACCACTGTCTTTTATTATTGCTATAATCTTATTGTCATTAACAAGATCGAAGTGATCGTGTACTTTACTAAGGAGCTGCGCAATTCGATCATAGGTATGAGATCCAGTAAACCTGTACCACGCTAAGGCTACTGACTTTCTTCCTAAGTTTTTGTCCATCCTAACGTTCTTCGACTCATTAATTTCGCTCCAAAGTTTTCAATTTTTACCACATTAAATATATTTTTGAATTAAGGGTTCTCAATTGTACTTAAATCGTAAATCGGAATCGTGGCATGTATGAAGGATTTCATATGTTATTTAATTTTAATTTACCTTCCTTGTTTTGACGCAAATAATTCTTATACTCAGCTACATACATACATGTCTCCACGCTTTCTCTTTAAATGGCTTATAAAGTTGGATGTACAATTTTTATACCTCTTAATTTGAACGGTTTTTGGGGCACACTTAACGCATGTGGCCAAAATAGTATTGGATGAGAATGCAGAAGCTTGAGGAATGTACTTAAAAAACGTTCCATCCAGTAAAGTTGGAGTTCCTTGCAAACAAGATGCATCAGTCGCGTCAGTATCTGGACTTGATAAAGATGCATAGCTGCTTTCGATTGAAGTACCTTCATTGATTGAAATGCTGCCACCTTCAGACATTATGACATTTTACCAAGATTTAACATTTAATATCAAATAGAGGGTGGCCGTGGCTCAAGTGACAGTGAACTGTCTTCCAATTCGGAAGGTTCTGTATTCGAATCCCAGCCTGGCCCGAAAAATATTCATTTTTCAATTAACGCACAAGGGATATCTGTTCTGCGAATCACATACCCAGAAGATTTTGATTCTATACTTTCCTGGTTTTGACGGAATGTATTGCCAAAATTTCGATTGCCATCGAATGACAGAAGTCGTGAATGCAAATAATTTTGTTGTTCACTTACATATGCATTTTCACATATTTACACGAAATTGAGAATAAAATTTACTTCTCTCACCCAAAATATAAAGAAAGTTGTATGTTGTCCACATGACCCTAAATGACGGTTTAAAATTGTTTTTGCTTTCAGGTGAAAAGAAAATATACTTTCGCGGTAACTTATCGAGCTGATTTTGGTATTAGAATGTATGAGACGAACAGCTTAAGGATGTCAGTGAGAATCAACCAAATACAATAATACATATTTAAAACAATCACGAGGTTAAATGGACGGTGGCCAGAAGAAGACTATCAGAGTTAACATTTGCACCTCTAAAAGAGCGTACTTTCAGCATACTTAAATCTTGATTCTCGATTCTACCACCTGGAAAAATGTTTCCTTTCAACGTCATCCTTCTGAGGATCTTATGTCTCATTTACTTTCGTATCATATTCGTATCGATGGCATCGCACCTGTCATTTTTCAAATAATGATTTCTAGTCAGTCTAATTATCTATGCATGGTCTTTGATCCTTCCGGGCATCCAGATGACTATTTTCTTTCTTAATGTCGGCTGACTGAAAGGAAATAGTCTTTACTTTTTTTCATAATATAATTTACGCGCGCTCAAGGGACTTATGCGCGGACGAAGGAAAATCAGGCATCTGTGTGAATGCTCTCCCAACTTCGGCGTTCCATTAAGTGTGGTTCCCCCTAGAATTCCTTCAATTCCATTCACGTTTTTCCTTATTCAAAGCAAGTACCATTATTTTCATCTTTCGCCTCTTCGAACAACTACCAGAAAAAAGCTGTAAACAAAAGCTTACATAGGTCCTTAATTTATCGACAAGGAACAACAAGGAATTTCAATATTGTGCTCCAGATTTGCCTCTTAAAACACTACATCCGTTTTGGGTGTAATAAATGGGCAAAACAATAAAAGTATGGCCACCCCATTCACCTCCAAACAATTCGCAATCAGTCTCAAGCAACGAAACAAAGGACCTTCCGCTTTCGTTCCAATACAATGTCAGCGAAAGAATGGGAAAGCAAAAACATTAAAAAAAAATCAAAACACATTTTTTTGCAACTAAAATTCATGGCGTTATCCGTTTTTATTGTTTCCACAAATTGATTCTCTTCTTCTTCCTCATCTTCATCTTTTAATTCTGCTTGGTTTTTACATAGAAAATTTGTATTCTCTTTAAAATGATTCATTGTCAAAAATGTGAAGGGATATTAGCATACGATGACAGAAAGATGCTCCAGCCAGAGCTGTTGCAAGCGATAGCAATTAATATCTGCGCCTTTTAGTCGACCTTTTTTAGCAAATAGTACTCGCAACGTGTCTTTAATTTTGTGCATGGTTAAGCGTTCAGTAAAGGGAATCATTGTTGCAGCTGAAACTATGTGCCGCGCAATACAGTGAAATTAAAATAATTCCATTTAAAGTAGCGATGCACACTGCAGTGATGATGTAATTTCTTTTAGGTAGTTCACTGGAAGTGTAAAAGGATGCAGCTGACACAGATGAACATATTGCAGAATGAATTTTAATTACTTCTCCAAAGGAAATTTCTTAATTGGAGAAAATGAATGTGAGAGTTCTAGAATGATCGATTTATGGGAATATTAAAATATTTAAAAATGCAATTAAAACCCTATAGGCTTTAAAAATAAGTTATAAATTTGAAGGACAGTGCCTAAGTATTTAAATTTTTCCCGTTTTGACATGTGGTTATGACTACACTTAAAATGTCTGAGCACGTCTGAAATTTTTAAGAAAATATTACAGATAGAAAAAAAAGTTTGTGCTCAATGATTATATCGTTCCATGGGTGGCTTCCAAATTAAATAGGAAGGCTAAATTATTAGTGTATTTGGACTTGTTGTTGTATTCTAGGCAACCACTCATCTTATATGATTTTAGTTGCCTGTTCGTTAGGTTGGGATTGAACACCAATCCGTCCGATTGGAAAGCCAATACACTACCACTTGAGCCATGGCCACTCGCAAGTCTGCCGCATATGGCAAATCCATTAGTACTAACAGAGCAATTCCCATTAACATGGGTCAGGGTACACCAAAGTAAGTCTTTTCTTAAATCCTCGATAAATGCTGTCAACATTGGAGATAGATCCTTACTGTAAAACGAGTTTTTTCATAGTATATACCCAGGAATCATTTTCCAAATTATCGTTGACGAATTTGGGGACACCTTGTATAAAAAACCACTTGATCCTTCCTATTTCACGAATATTGTGCTAGCAGCTCGGAAACGCCAGCTATGGATGTCACAGTACTTTAGCCTTTTCAAAACCCCCCTCTTAACAGCAATTTTAAAACGCCTTGTACTACTTCTTTGTTATGGATGCGAAATTTTCTGTCACTGAGATAATAGCTTCTGATGTGATAGGGAAAACTCGCTTTCAACAATATTGTGTGTTACGTTTTCAATCTTCGACGCTTCGACAAAATCTCATGCGCTATCGATCCATTATATTGCTTTTCCATGTAATTCAAACCAATTAGTTTAGTTACTAATTACCAATCTAGTTACTTTTTCAATTAGATAAGATTTATCATCAATATCGTCACTCATGCCTAACATCTAAGCGACAACCACGGCATGTTCGAAGGTGTTAAATCAAAAGAATGAACTCAAGCCCTTCTTCATGAACAATAACACCTAACTCTTTGATTTTTTTCTTTGTTCCTTTACTCATATTTAGGGCAAATTGCACAATTTTATTTCGAGATAGCTGAGATAGTAATAATGTATTATATATACGAGTAAATACCTATTATTACTTTAGTAAAGATACTATGTATCTTAGCCTCCTTTAACTTGAATCTGATTTTTGTATTTGAAAGTTAAAGTTTCACTAATTGATAAGACGATTTTATATTGTAGTGTGATTGTAGTAAATAAAACGAAACTAAGCTAAACAACACGAAAATCCGGTGTAAACGCAAGTCTACCGAATTTTCTAAATTAGAAAAACCTAGCCAAATCCTATTATTTATATAAAAAAGAAACATTTTTCAAAGCACCTACTATATTAGATATGTCTCCATTTTCCCTAAGGAAGAAAATTGGATTTCTTAAGCAACAACGGTAAGGTAATCATTTTATTTAACGTTTCTCATAGACGTTCAAGCAGTACTGACAACTTTTTTAAGAATCATTTTTCGTAAATTTCTTCTTTTTTTGTGAGAAAAGCCGATTACCGGAAAAGACTTGCATGTCTTGCTCCTCATTTTATGCCCTTATACCATATCATTTCGAATACAACAACGACTTGAAAAAATAACCGACTTAAGATTTCTGAAGCATGATGAGGTTTTATCTTTGGATTATTCATGAGAAAATCATATATCTCCACGATGGATGATTATCAAGGAAAGCTAAATGGAATTCAGTGGGTAGTAACCCCAGAAGCTACTACCAAGGGGTAATAATAAGGATGCGTCTTTTAAATGTTTTCAGATTATCATGACTAGGAAATAAAGAGCTCTTTAGAGAATTTCATAAGCGAATGGTTCAGTTAAAGAAAGAATCACTGTTCTTCTACTTCTATGGAATGGGGTGGAGAAATGCTGTTTTCTATCTAATCGGAAGGAATCCCAAACAGCAGGTTTGATGAAAAAGCTTCCGCTATAGTTTTGGCAGCGTGGAAAACACCGATCGAGAAGAAGGAGATATACCACCTTGATCAAAAAGTTTATTCAGAAAATTAAAAATACAAGTTTATTCATCTAAATCTATCTTGTCCCCTTCAAAGTAATCCCCATCGACTGCAACACACTTATGCCAGCGCTTGATTCAATCCTCGAAACATTTTCTTATATTCGGTTTTCGGTATGTCCATCAGTACTTCCTGTGATTTTCCATTACTACCTCTCGGCTGCTGGAACGCGTACCCCGTAGTGGTTTTTTAACTAGATTGAACAGAAAGAAGTCACAGGGAGCCAAAGCAGGTGAATTTGGTGGCTGTTGGATTGTATTTGGGGCATTTTTCGTCAAAAAATTACAAATAATGATGGCACTGTGCGACGGAGCGTTATCATGGTGTAAAATCCAAGAGATTTCTGCCCAAAATTCTGGTCTCTTTCGGCATCACTCAAACGTCACATAACACCCAAATAATATGCTTTGTTTACTGCCTGCCCTTCTGGAAAAAATTCATGTTGCACTACACCGTTGTAATCCATGAAACGGTTTGCATTGCCTTCTTTTTTGACTGAAAACGACGTAGTTTTTCTGGTCTCGGCTCATTTGGTGACCGCCATTCACTGGCCTGATGTCTGGATTGCTTGTCGTACTCATAAACCCACGTCTCGTCTCCAGTAATGATCCTTTTGATGAATGTGGGATCGGATTCAGACTCGCAAATCATATCTTTTGCGACGTCAACACGGTCTCTCTTTTGCATGAAATTGAGGTCTTTTGGCACCAACTTTGCTGCTAACATACATAGGCAATGTTCAAGTTCTCCGCTATCTCTCTGATGGTTAGTTTGTAGTTATAGACCAACATTTCTTTTACTCCATCAATGTTTTTGTTGGTTTTCGATGTCGATGGTCTGCCACTGTGTTCATCATCTTCGATTGACTCACGACCACTTTTGAACAGCTCGTGCCACTGGTAAGCGACCGTTTTCTTTAGAGAACTGTTTCCGAAACACTTTTCCAACATTTCCAACGTTCGCGCACCACTAAATCCGTTTTTTACGCAAAATTTAATACAAGTTCGTTGTTGCAAATTTAAATCCATTTCTAAAATTGCAAAAAATCGCCAACACACACAAGATAGATGTACTCTTTGTTACGTAACTTTTGCAAATGTCAAGCTATGATGCTAAGATTTAGAGGGAATGTCAACAACATTTACCAACCTAACAAAAAAAACAGAACTCAAATCGGAACAATGGGAGCTCCACACTGTAGTTATTCATTTTGATCAAGGTGGTATACCACATGGAACGGCGAATTTATGTATATTATGTATATTAAGTTTGTGTGACCTTCTATGCATGATGCTAAAATAGCCCTAGACGATTAAAATGTAAACCTAAAACTAGGGAATACATTCATTGTAAATATAATAAGCATGGCACTATCTTCGACAACAGATTCAAGTTTACCAACATCGCTTCGGGGCAGAATGTCATCATGGTACGCGCCCTGTTCCCACATTTCCACATCTCCACATTTATCACAATCCACCATCCACCAGAGTGATAACATTACGATCGACGAAAGATACGCCTCCAGCATTCTGGATGTCCGAATTCTCTGGTGATCATATGTGCCATAAATTCGCACGACTTACTACGCCGCCAGCATTTTGTCTCGAAACCCACAGGCTGGTAATAAGCCAAAAGGTACTTGTTAGGGTACGGCCGACCGACATTGCGAAACCTGTAGTTTGACTGTAATCGTCAGGTATTCCGAGAAATAGAAAACAGGTACAGCGGCGGTGTGAAGGAGGACTAGAGTTCCTCGTGAGCTCTAAATCAAAAAATTAAAAACGAATACTACTTCCTCGGGAAAAAAAAAGAACATGACAAACGAGAGATCAAGCGGAAGCCTGAGGATATAAAAGATTAACTTTTGCAGATTACTTGCATAATAAAGAGCAACAGTTCCGTAAAACCAACCTCAACGAAGTACGGTGTAATCACATCCAGATTTAAATCAAGCAAGGCTGCCGGTACTGGCAGAAGCGACGAAGATGGTTTGGCGGTAAACAAGAGAAAAACAAAGTACCTGGTGTAATTGAGAAAGAATCAGCAATGACGACGCTTTAGACAAGCGAAGGAAATGAAGGACTTTGCCTGCTTTGGCCCCACAATTAATATAAATACCTGCACCACTTTAGAGAGCCTTCTCTCAGACAACTAAAATAGCCCGCCTTAAAACATTGATCGTAGTAGTCCTCCTCTATATCGAAGATGCATGACTTTATATAGAAGGATAAAGAGGTGCTTGGGTGTTATAAGAATAAAGTGCTCCAAGTAATCTGTTTATATGGACGGAATCTAGAGAAGGAACTTTCACTCTATAACATGGATCTAGCTAAAATAGTCGCATCGGTCTCGTTAGTTGGGACATGTGGAGCGGATGCACATCGGCATTTCAGCTCGGAAAGCCTTCGAATCCATTACCGCGGTAAATCGCAAAAGTAAAATTTACCTTAGATGGAGAGGAAATTGCGAGGAATAAGTAAGGATAATTTGCTCACGTAAATGGAATTTAATCATACGAAATCTAATTTGAAATTGAAATAGAGATCACATTATGTGAAACTGGTAAGCTTAAGCATTAATAACACTAGTTCATACCCAGGCAAATTTAGAATTGTGTCATCTGAGAGTTTAGGGCCTTAGAATTGCCTGTGATTTTAAGTCGTCAAAACGGCTGGTATATATTTAGATATGAGTATATGAATGTTCCCTGATAAGTGATTATTTCTGAGGTTGAATACACAATATATTTGCTACATCCACTCATTTCCGACTCATTCAGTCAACAAGCATAAATAACACAAATATGAATTTTGAATTTTTTTTATAAAATCCAATTCCCGTTTGTGATTTTGCTGCACCTCACACATCATTGGAATTTACTAAAGCATAGTGTAACTTTGTTATAGTTAAATCTTCCAACTGAGTAAGTAAGTGAATATCTAAATTCAAATTTGTTCTCCATCGAAAACTAGAAATCAAAAAGTCATCTGAGGTGAATTTTTCCATTTTCAATTTTCTTTGGACTTTTTCGATAGCTTTCAGTTGTGAAAAATATTGCGCTTGAATAGCTCCACCAGTTTTGAGGTTATGAACTCAATTAATTGCATTCCGAAAATGAACTAGCTACCTATACATTCAGTTGCAAGAAAATAGTTATGCCAAATAGTTTGCTGTACTGGAGGAAAAAAGTATGGCCTTCATCAGCCAACTTACGAAATCGAGTTCGACTGAATGACTACAATTCTCCTTTCTAAAAACTCCCAACTTTCGAATGCGAAGTACCTACTCGAACATATCGTATCTCATTTCAAATCGACTTAACTGCTTCTATTAGTTTTTTATAGGAAACCGAAATAAAGTTTTTTTCTTTACATAACGTAGATGGCAATGCAGTTCAGGATAAAACTGACCCTGAACCAATAAACCTTTCCACGGTGTTTGGCCAACTGCGCTTTCAAAGGTATGTAAGGTCCTCTTCCACTTGAAGTGAGCTCTTCTACTGCGTTGTCCCTCGGCATAGGGCTCCAAAACTCTTTTATTCCCTCTACATGTCTTAGCCATAACAGTTGAATAATGCGTATCGTTTCAGCAGGCCGCTGTCGTAGTCTGTAGAGTTAGTGGTCAAAAGCATTCAAAGAATTTTATTTCAAAACACCCAAGGATACCCTTATTCACCTTCGCTAACATTTATACTTCTGTACCATAAGGCATGAAGATGGAAGGTCTTATATAGAGCCTACTCTAGGATTTTTGATAAGGCCGAAGAAATAGCGATTGGCAAGATTAAATATTTGTAGCTATCTACAGTGAACTTCTAATAATGCCCAAACTTTCATGGGAGCAAAAATATATCCTGCCATCGCTCTCCGTCAATCCATTGATACCAAAGCGGAACCTATGTTGGATCGAGGCCGATCTAAAACCCCTTGATAAGCTTAGGATCACAGCCCCAAATACCTATTGTGTTTGCTCTACCCTCGCTTTTTATTAGACAATTTCATTAATGGAAGAAGCATTGACAATTGAGCGAGGGTTTCCACCATCTTACAATAGCACGTGACTGCTGTTATTTTCGGCTGGCACCCACGTGGAGGGTAAGCATGAGGATTTCTGCCAGCCACAAAGACACTAGCGTCACATCCAAAACAGCTCTGGAGCCATCGGGAAATTTCTAACTACATTCCTGGAGTTCTGGTGTAATTACGTTAGACGCCGGAAATGATAGCCAGCGCTGAAGATCAACGAGATCAGTGCGAGTCATGCCAAAGACTTCTTCAATTAAAACGGAAGATGGCCTTGAGAATGCAGCATATGATATAGTCTATTGCAGATCCAGATGTGATAGTGATAGCCCCTATATTAACCCTTCTTTAGAGTCTGATAAGGGCAGTATTGACGAACATATTTTCGTGAAATATTGTGCCACTTCTCGTAAAAGAAACAAACTCAGTTTTGAGAGGAAAGAATGAAAGCACCAATCATCGCTCCATTATCCAGGCATGCTTTCCGCCAAACATATCTTGGAAATGAGTTGGTGCATACTCTCTACCTAGCGTCTCCCGTTGTATTAAATAAATCGGCATGTGAGGTCCTCCGGTCCACTTCATTTTAGTCGGGTGGACGGATCACTTGACTTTTCCATTCATGGACTTTATTATCACCCGTATCGCCAAATAATGAATAAAGAAAATTTTACAAATTACAATAGTGACAGTTCTGAAAGTGATTTTAATTCTAGTGATGAGGCTTGCATTCTAAAAAAAGAAAAGTTGTTGCTCCTATACAAGATTTAAGTGAAGAAAATGATGCAGAATCAGAAGTTGATAACACAGACGATGATTGGATTGAAATCGAGTGTAACGGTGATAATGTTAGGTTTCCTTTCTCAAATATTGGTTGTCCAATTTTTGGGTATGTTCAGGGGCCTATTTATTATTTCAACAAATTTTTTGGATGCACCTTACATCAAAATATGAATACTAACAACAATCCAATAACAAGATTCTCGAAAGTCAACAGTTTTTTAGATTATATTGATTATAAATTCAGACGAAACTTTATTCCTGGAAAAGAAATATGTGTGGATAAAAATGTGGTGCCGTTCAAAGGAATATTTTGTTGCCTAACTTATAGTCCCAATAAGCCAACTAAATGGGGAATACGGATGTATGTTTTCTCTGATTCGAATACTGGACATGTGTATTCAATATTAGCCTATTTTAGATCTCTTACGTCGAAGTCTTTAATTTGTCCTGATTTTCCTGTCAGTGCACGGATAGTTTTGCATTTGTACAAGAATCTGCTCGAATTAATCCATAAGTCTGAATGGTATCATCTTTACGTCGACAGGTGTTTCACTAGCTAAAGAACTGCTTAGAATGAAACGTTACTTAACAAGGACTGTACAAAATAATAGAAAGTTTCTGCCTGTTGAGAAATGTTTTTGGTATAAACCGATTTTTTGTTCATCTTAAAACTCACTCAATGTAAAATTGTATACATTTGTTAATTCCACTCTTTGTTCATTTCTATTGAGTGTCTCTCTTATCAATGTATTGTACATATACTCATTTAATGTCTGAGTAGAATTTGTAGGCTCATTTTTATATACATGCGTTCTTAAACTGCCAACGAGATAGGTTGGTCCCGCAAAATCGTGGTATAGACCAAATCATTTTTATTGAAGTAAATTTGTTTAAAAAATACATTCACTCAACGCATTAGTCAGCACATGGCAAAAGGCTAAGAGAAAGGATAAGTAGCAGACATTTATTTTTTAACATCTTAATTAATTTATTAAACATCCATAAATTAAAACTTTTACCACAGTCCACACCTCTTTTATAAACACTGCCAACACGAATAAGAAAACCGACTTTAAAAATTCAGATTCCGTTCAAGAATAATAATAAATATAACAAATATAATAACAGTAATAATAAAGTCATGGGAGGAGTGGACCGGGCAGATCAAATATGATCAATGGATTGTTTTTAAAGGTCCTTAAATTCTTTCATGGCCTCCTTAATGCCGCTTGCAAAAATAACAACACTAAACCAATAACGCATAAGAAATTTATTCAAAAAATAGTTATATCACTAGGTGGTGGTTTTTTTTAAGACGAAACTCAACGATATAGAAGGTCTTCAATATCAGACAATGAAGAGTGATTTGCTACATATCTTGCAACCGGATGGTGTAGAAAAACATAACGACAGCTTAGTATGATGTTCTAATCGTAAGTTGTATGGAAGAAGGAAAACAACAGTATACTTTCATGAAACGTGCAATAGAAAACCATTCCTTCATGTTGAAGATTGTTTTAAAAAATACTATACATTAAAAACATATAAATAATTAAATTAATTATAAACTCAGGATGTAGTACTACTTCAAAAAAAGGATATAAATGAAGAATAAAATAGAATCTTTTTTTCATATTTACTAAAAATAACTACAACCTGGTGAGAATCAGGCATGCTAAAAATTTCATCCGTAAAGAATAAGGACAGGCTTGCAAATCTTAGCCAATCTGTGTGCATATCTGAGAATTGCAAGGCAATGGAAGATGTTCTTTGCCCGAAGCATGTTCCGTTGTCTGCGTAGTTATCTTTTTATAGGAAATCAAAAATCCCCGGAGTAATAGTATTGATCGATCTCACACACGTATTTAAATTATTGGGCTTCGATTGGTGAAGCATCTCTATTTTTACAGGAAGCTAAAACACAGCAACAATGCTATGATTGCAAGTAAAGCGAAATATTTTGAATCGAAATTTAAATATATTTTTTTAAATAAGTGAATACAAAGCTCGGTGCATCGCATGATTCAAATATTTGGGGCTTAAGTGCTGAGAAAGCCTATCTTGAAAGGAGTTTTTAAAGCGGAAACATATCTTCTTGGCTCGAAGTGCTCCAAGTGAAAGCCCACAAATATTTTTCAGTACTGTTTTCAATGTTAAATGTAGTTCCGGATATCCACTTGAACCTTGCATTTAACACCATATCGTGCGGCAATTGAAAATTCTGGGGAAGCCAGTTTCAATGAGCAACTTTCGGTAGCAATGAGTTTGTGCTGCGTTGAATAGTGCGTTTAGATGTTTGCAGGCAGCGCGACACCTGTTTTACGCCCCGCTATTTTACTGCTTGCACTATGCAATAAATTTACCAACTATAGAAACAATATCAAATGAAGACTCTGTTCAGAGTAGGTGCAAAGCGTAATTATTTTAATTTATTTTTATTTAGTTTGGCAACCCTGGAAATCAACTTTTAGCAAGCCATCAGTTGCATATTTGCTTTCTCAATGTTTAGTTCGTGATTGCTTCAATAAAAATTGAATTGTCGCAAAAGTAGTTTGACGAGTATTTTTTTCCTTTGAAAAATCGAAATTTAGCATAAAACAATGCTAAATCAAACGCTATCACAGGTTTGGAGTGAGAATAAGAAATTAAATAAAAGATATTTCGATATAACTTTTGTACTAAAATATATCAGTGTATAATTTTTTTACTAAAACATAACACAAAACATCACCAAAGCTGAACATAAATAAACTTAAAATATAAATACATAATTTTTTGTTTATTTACTATTAAAAAAACAAAAAAACATAAACTAGGACCTTTAAAATGATCTTCTTGGACTTGACCGATTTCAATCCATTCTGTACCTATTATAATATTATTATTATTACATATTATTTATTCAATTACGCATCATATATTTCCATAAATAAACTTAAAACATTAAAACTTTTTTACTTTAATTCATTTGAAATATTGTAAACTTAAAAATTTTACTTTTTTCAGTCTTTCTCATAATAAATTATCACTTTTGGATAAGCCTTGTTGCTCTTTTAAATTCAAGAGTCTTTCTTTAATTTGGATTTTTTTTAGTCTTGTTTCTTGTTTTGCCAGTGTTTAAGTATACCGATCATTCTGGTTTTTCTAAAACAAAACGTTTCGTCCTGTAATTTCGCTATGTTTTGTATGAACAAGAACCCAGTTCTCCCGCGGGACTAGTCCGAGATTCTTCACATCGTGTTCATATATTGTTTCGTTTTCTCCGTCTGGATGAAGTTCCATTTACAATACTGCGAGACGCGATACGAGGGTTGCATTCGAATTCTCGCATTCGGATATCGGACATCTGTTTACAATGTGTTGCGATAAATTTTCCCTCTACAAGTTTGGCTTTCTTTTTCCTTTGCAAGTCCATTCGGTCCCTCTTTTCGTTGAGTGGGAACACCGAGCTCTAGCGGAGGTGGAGGACAGCCATGGTCCCATCAGCCAGTGGCCCACCAACCCCAGACCTTGGAAAACAACCCACATAGGTTCATGGGCGGGTTTCCCTGCGGAGGAGAACGAGGAGGTTCGGTCGGTGAAGCCCTAAGGACAGTAGGGAGACTCACGACGAACCAGGAATCCGAGTGTGTGACAGAAGGTCCACCAGGAACACCGTTGTCGGAGCCCATAGATAGTCAGGAGATTCGCAATGGGCAGCATCAGACAGAACGTCTGAAAGTCACCACCGGTGGAGCACCGAAGGAGCAGCAGAGGAGTGTAGGCGGAGGGTAATAGGACAGCCTCCACCGAGGGAACAGACAAACATACATACAACCTACAAACATGCAAACAAATCGAACAACCAACACATAACAACAAACCACAACAACCAAACATAACAAATGATACGTCAAAACGCAACGAACAATTGTCAAGTGCAGTGCTAATCATGGGAAAAATAACCCGAAAAAAAAGATCTAGTGTCAATCATTGCGAGATGCGTGAGTTTTCCAGATTTTCGAAATTGAGTTCGATGCTTGATGCGAGACTCGCATTATTGTAAACAAACACATTGAAGTACATGTTACGGAAATATGTTTGACAGTTCATGAGCTCTCTTTTTCGAACAATTTATCGCATCTCGCAGTATTGTAAATGGGATTTAATTCTGCGTCGGTATGGCAAATGGCATCGAAGTGGACATATTTCAGAAACCTTTTGCTCTAATGGTGTAAGTGACAGATTTGATGTGTAGGTGAATGGATTTGACATGATTTTTGAAATCAGCGCACACCTGGAAATGCATCCTATTACCCCTATTGTAATATCCGTTGAGGGGTAAAAATCACTGTAATTTGACCATCGGGATCGTTGAATCCACTGAAAAGAACCATTCCCAATCTGAATGAGTTTCACTGTATTGTGGAAAATGTTTAGGTAGAATGCACCTATAGAAAATTTTTGAATTCTAATTCACAGCTCAAGCGTTCCTTATTACGCTGCCCATTGTTTATAATTCTGTTCACTTCCAATCAAAATGTAAATAAATTAAATTTACATATTTAAATTTTATTGGTTGTTCGGAAAGTAATTCCGCTTTTGTTTATAAAAATGAAACATGATTTTCTTATAGTGAATAAATATTTTATTGAATTATATATTGTCCATTCTGGTACAATACCTTTTGCCATTTTTTTGACAGTAGCATGATTCCACGCTCATAAAATGCTTGTTCTTAACTGGCAAAAAACTGATCCAGTTGATTTTTGACCTGCTCAATTGAATTAAAGGTTTTACGGTTTAAAAAATTTATTTGAGACCGGAGCAAATAATAATCAGAAGTTGCCAGATCTGTAGAATATGGTGGGTATAGCAGTAGATTCCATACAAGTTGTAAAAACTTTTGGCGAGTTACCAAACTTGTAAGAGGGCTCGTATTATTACTAGACCTTTTCAATTGATCAATTCTGGCCTTTTCTGTTTAAGTGAATCATTCAACTTGTCCAGCTGAGGAGAGTACACTTCAGAATTTATCTTTGTGGTGTCCGGTAGAAACTAAAAAAAACACTATTCCTGTGAAGTCCCACAAAACAGATAGCATCACCTGTTTTCGATGAATATCGGCTTTCGAAGTGCTTTGAGCCAGGTTATTTTTTTTAGTCCACGGTCTCTTGAGTTTAAAGTTGTTGTAGACAACCCGTTTCTCGTCCCCAGTGATGATGCACTTCAAAAATGGATAATTTTCTTGACGTTCAAGAAGCAATTCACAGACATTAACACTTGCCGAGTTTTGAAACCTAGGCATTTCAAATGATTATGAACGGTCGAAATCGATAAATTTAACTTCTCAGCGATCTTTATTGTGTCTTTATTAGCTTTAATTCGCCTTTCAGAACGTGGTGCATCTTCAGCATCAAAAAAGCCGGATCGAAATTTTGCAAATCAGTTTTGGCACTGCCGTTCTGTCCATACACCTTCTCCATACACATCGTATAAGTTTTTTATTCCTTGAACAACATTTTTACCTTTTCGATAGTAAAAAATTAAAATATGCCGAAAATGCTGCTTCTCACGCTCCATATTTGAAAGGGCACAAACCAAAAACTACTACGTAGTATCAATCGAAATTTTTCACAAGCAAGTCTTTCTATAATATCAGCTGTCAAAATATAAACGCTGACCAGATGAGAACGGTAGGAAAAAAATTATAAATAAATTTCTATATTGAAGCTACGTTCACGCCATTATGTGTAGAATAGCACATTATTGAAATGGCCGCCTCGGCTTCGCTGGCAGTGCTTTAAGCGGTCGGTACAATTTTTCATGATTCTATCCAATATGCGTGGCGTTATTCCGGCAATAGCGTGTCGAATGTTGGCCTCAAGCTCGTCCAAAGTGGTTGGCTTGTTAGCGTTGACTAAAGACTAAGCCGGGTTGACTCTCTGGCGATGCCCAATTCAACTAATCGACGCCGAATCGACATTTTTGCGTCTTCTGCGATACTTCTTCGGAAAACGTAAAACGATGCATGATAAAATGGCAAACCTCACTGAATATTTTGATAGCTGGATGCCATTGGTAACTTTGACATCTGCTGAAATATAACAATTGGAAAAACTCTTATTGCTATCGAGTCATCCTATATAAAGATAATGCGGCTTAAGTTCTCTGTTGGGAAAAAACGAAGTTACTTTCCGAACAACCCATATAATCTTCAAAACAAATAAATTTAAATTTACAAACAGTAAATCGCTTACTAATACAATGAAGGAGTCTCCGGATAGCGAGAAATATACAACAAGTGAGAGACCACCTGGGTATGTTAATTAAAGAATTTTTGAATTCTCTTCAACATAATCTCAATAGCTTAGGACCGCCAATCAGGGAAGTAAGTGAGTAGAAAAAGGTAAGAGAAATTTAAAATTTAATTCAAAATTGCTACAGTCAATTGTGATTTTATCAGTGACGATGAGTTCTATATAAAAACCAAAAAAAAGCAAAGCAACAGGTAGTGGTCTAAATAAAATGTACCATTTCACAGTAGAAGAGGAATAAGTTGTTGCTCTTATTGAACTAAAAAAGTCTGTTGAGGGAGTAAGAGACGCTTTGTCTCTCAGAATGCCAGTAAAAGTAGAACGAGCGGTTGAAAATCCCTCCGCGGATACTCAGTTGCTCTCAGATGACCAACCATCTTGGAGCAAAAGGACAAGTAGACCCTCAACTGCTGACAGATTATCAGCCCGCCTCTAGCAAAACGAAATATTCATATCAAGACTTGCCATCCGACGAAAATTTTTTCGAACAAGCAACAAATTTAAGTTCCAATTATCCCAAAGCTCACAAAAGGTAAATTCCTCAGTTCTTCTGGAGAGGCAAATAAATTTATAGGAGAATGTGTGCAGAGAAATTGTAATTTCACTGGAACAAAAAAAAGATTATATGAAGGAACTGAATTCCAACATGAAAAAAACTTTTAGGGGTCTAAAAAAAATTCATGAACAGCATCAAAAAAAAAAATTGAGGAACTTCGAAAACATTCAAGAGAAATTGAGCTCATAGTAAAGGAGCTGAAAGTAAAAAAACAATTACTTGAAATAAAAAGCAGAGATGCCTTCTAGCACAAATAAAACAACGCAATTTGCATGACGAGATACCCGGCTACCTTCATAGAGATTAATAGAAATTGATTGATTTCGTTTTTGTTGACCTAATTTTATTCACATACCTACCTACATAACATAATAACACTATACATATCGGGTTCTTTGTTTGAAACCTGAGACACTTCACTGCTACAACGCATGTATTGAAAATCGAAAGGCTTAATGTAAAGAAAAATGTACCAGGAGATGTTAAAAGTTAAGTACAGACAATTGTGAAGAGCTTACGTGTTTCATTTACGTGTCAGTTACTTTCTGTTCAGAATAACTAAAGTAAGTCATAGTTATAGTATGGATATCAGGAAAACACGTTCTTATGCAAGATTACACGTTCGAAGGTATAATTCCGAAGAAGTTCGCAGAATACTATGTGAAAGTTCGAGTGAGGTAGAAAGTAACATTCGTTCTGATAATGAACAGTTAAAAATAGTACTTTAGAAATATTAGATATTGAATCTGAAGCTGAAATTCAATATGATACGGACTCTTCTGATTTAGATGAAAGTGTTGAAGAGGAATCTATCAATGAACTTAGAAGAAAAGACGGAACGCAATGGCAATTAGACCCCTTTACAAGAAACGCAAAGAATCAAATATACTCGTAATATTATTCGTGAACATGGTGGAGCAGGGACTTTTAACAATTTATATACTCCGAAAGAAATGTTCTAAAGCATTTTATCAGACGAGATTTGTGACATAATCTAATGAGAACCTAACAGAAAGGGTGTAAAAGTTAGTGAAGCTTATAATAATGAATTGTTAGAAAAATATCCAGATGCTAATACACGACCAAAAGTAAAAAAATGATGCTGTTTACTGAACAAGAACTGGACGCATTTCTGGGTATTCTTATTCGTTGTGGAGTGTATAAATATAGAAGGAAGCATTGAGCATGAATTGTGGAAACCTAATCATTTTACTCTAATTCGTGCATCAATGTCTTACGACAAATTTAAAATGTTACTTTGTTTCAAACGATTCTACAACGATGTCACTCGTCCAACGCTTTTATCAACTGATAAAGCGGCCGCTATTCGTGATATTTGGGTTATATTAATATCTAATGTACAGAAAAATTATAAACATCAGGAATGTATAACTGTTGATGAACAATTATATGGATATCGTTGACGTGCAGGCTTCACATAGTGCATGCCATCAATGTCTGAAAAATACTCGTATGATATAAAAATATTTTGGGCTTGTGATGCTACTAACTCTTATCCCCTGAATGGCCAAATATATACAGCTAAGCCGAACTAATGTAGGAGAACGTACAGTACTAGACCTTGTGGCTAGGTACAAAATTTCTGGGCGTAATATCACCACTGATATTTTTTTTACATCCATTCGTCTGGCTAGTGTTTTGATTTCATGAAATATGTCACTTGTTAAAAGGTTTGGAAAAAATAAACCTTTTCTCCCTCAAAATATGCAACCACATAAAAGCAGAGCAATTTACTCTACAAATTTTGCGTTCAACAAAGAAGCGACTGTTTATTCCTAAGTACAAAGGAACAAAGCAGTGGTAAGGTTGTCATCGATGCATATACTGCCTATAGTTGAAAGTAACTCTACAGCTAAACCTGAAATAATTTCTTATTATAACAAAACTGAAGCCGGTGTTAACAACATTGATATCTTCAATATTATTGATATTGCAGCCTTAGCGGCATACATTATTTATATGGAGCATAATCCTATAATTTCCTCGAGTGACAGGGGAAGAACGTTTGTGAAAGAATTAAGTTTTCAGTTATGTCAAGCAAATATATAAGGTCGAGCTGCAAATTCTATTGTAATATCGAAATGACATGTGAGATCAGCAATACAAGACGGATGCAACCTACTGCAAAAAAAGCAAAGAAAAACATTAAAAGCTTGTATCACTTATTTCAGGCCAATTTGTGATCAACATTCAGTAACACAATTTATATGTATAATAACTCATGCTACCAATGTTCCCCCAATTAGGTGTAAGTCTGTGTTTCTTTTTTGTTTCAACTAAATATTTAATTAGATATAACCATTTTGATTTATTTTTTTGAATTCTATGTCAAAAATAATGTAATATCTATAAAGTTCCCCAGGTCCCTCGTCACTCACATAAGGGTAACTTGATGCAGTCGAAGAGTGTCTTACACAAATCGCCTTTTTTGTTCTTCACTTAATTTTTGCTTTTGTATCTTTTTTTTGTTTAATTTAATTTTAATTAATTTTTTTATTACTATTATGAATTCAAATTCTTTTATTTCTACTTATATTTCGTCCTCTGCTATGATTCTCGTTGAATTCGCTTTTAGGAGAATTCAGTTGTACAGATCGATATGGCGTAAGTAACCCGGGAAAAAAGAGGATATCCTGCATCAGCTGCAAAAATGAATTACTATCGGTGATAACATATTAAAACAATTACGAAAAAGACATTTACCTAGAAGTCAGGTATTTCTTTCACCTTATCAGAGCATGCCACAAAAATATGTCCTGACATCGCTGCTGTTCCATATAAATGCATCATAGTTAGAGCTTGGATATCTTGCATCCATACATCTAATCCATTGCTTATCGTCACAAATCTGAAAATCAAAACTAATAAATGGGAAACAGTGTAGCTCAAAAGTCATCACCCTATCGGAAGATGCTATAATTTTTGCAAATGGTGGCAAATGTCAATTCTACTTTGACATTTGTGAAGTAAACAGATACAAAATACAAGACATGAATCGCAAATCAAAAATCATCGTGAGCGATTAGGACCATTCCATCTCTGTGGATATGTGAGTAAGCAAAATGAACGCTTCTAGGACACGAAAAATTCGCTAATACTCGTAGCCCACGAAGAGCCATTGCACCCGCTTGCACTGGTCAGCAAGATCGCCTGATTTAATCGTACCAGACTTCTTTTTGTGGAGGATTTTGAAGTCACGAGTCTATGTCAAGAAGCCTCAAACTCTTCAAGCCCTCAAAGAGAATATCCGTCAAGAAAGCTAGGATGTTCTGGCAAGAGTGATGGAAAATGCCACAAATCGGGCGCGAATCGTCATCAAATATGGCAGCGGCCATTTAGCCGATATCATTTTCTCGACTTAATGGAAAAAAATGTAAGACATCAAATAGATATAATCCAAAAACAGAACCAAAGAACATCGGGTGACAACTTTTGTGCCACCTTGTACATACTTAATAAGACGAAGATGTGGATTCACCGTTGGGGTTTTGATAGCAATATGTTATGTATACCATCATACACACATTACTACTCCTGGAGTTTAACACTCTAATAGAAGTATCTTTTCGCTTCCGTTTTTTCCTCATGGAACATAATTTTCTCTCTAAAATATCCAACTTGCGTCATAACTCCCATTATACAAATATTATAGTCGTTTCCAACACCATGCTGGTAAGTTCCTTCAGCAAAGAATCCTAGGCATGCGGCTAATATTATTTTCACAGAAAATGAAAAAGTCTTTGAGTTTCCAATCGCTTCAAATCGCACAAGAAATCTGCTTTATTCAGCCTGAAATTTTTAGAATTGCTGGAAGATAAATTACTTTAAAATTTATTGTGAGAAAAATTATATCCAGGTAAATACATACATTGTATCTGGCAGTTTTATAATGTCTTTTGCTGGCCCTCATAAGCACGTGGCCCTGAAGGCGGCTCTTCCTCTTCATCTGAATTTGAATCATCCAAATATATAGCGATGTTATCAATATTTTTATTTGTTTCGCTTATATTATTTTTGAAAAAATCAAAAAACACAGCAATCACAAAACAGCTGCCTATCCGCGACACTGCCTTTTCGATAAACTCTCGGTAAAGAACGAATAAGGGAAGGTAATCTTGATCTGGCAGATTCTACCATAGGGGTATATGTAAAAAAACGTCATCAGCATAATTTAAACGTACCTTTTCCTATCCGTTAACATCACGCATATTCAGGCCTTTCGCATTATGCGCTACATTACATATATGGTACGAGTGTATGTATATACTTATTTTACTAAAAAATAGTTTTTCCTACATCCGACTGAAAGAAACCTTTCGCATGAATATCCGTACAAGCCAATGACTTTCACAAACATTTTCGGAATACAAAATACCAAATTTTCGAAAAGATTTTGTATTAATTTTTCTCCGAGCTTGGATAAAGGGCTGGCTCTCTAGAAATAGGAAATGATAATGTTCGAATTTCGAATACATTTGGTATAGAAACGGAATACAAAACAAGACCCCAGGTTGAAGAGTTCATTCGCCTTTTTTCTCCAGTTCCAACTGCGACTCTGCTACTATGTTCAGTTCAAGCCCAATAAACAGCGAATTGATAAGCTCTCTGCGTGATGCCATTGACATCCATTTCCAGTCCTCGTCGAACAAACAACTCTCTCCCAAAGTGCTTGAGTCAATGCTCGAAGCTATCTTTGATAAACTGAACGATATCTGTGATGTAGTAACTGCGACTCGATCCCTCGTGCGTGATATTGAACACCACATTGCAACAATAAATAGCAAAATCAATGAAACACCAAACCACCACCAGCCTTTCCCGAATGTCCACTATATAATATTAAGTTTTTTGCGTGAGGTGCAGCCTACTGATTCTTGCGAAGATTCTTCCAATGTAACAGCCGAGAACACATCTATGTCAACTGCTCCAGTTACTACCCCAAGAAAGCTCATCAATCGCGTTAATTCAACATGGACCCCTTTCGAGTGGAAACGTCCCCTTATTTTCATTCTTGCTATTAACGATCCTGTAATCAAATATTTCTCCCTCTCCCTTTACGCTGTCGCCACAAATTTTTTTAAAACTATTACTTCTTCCCATGGCTCCACTCTTCTTCAGGAAGACCTCAATCGGTTTTCAATCTGATGCCTCAAAAACTGCTATAGCCTTCTCACGTACTCGTAAATGCAATCCGTCTCCTAACCGACTTTATTTTCTCGATTGTCAACCTATTCCCCTGGTTTAATCTTTTCAATACCTTGACATATTATTCGACACTTGGCTTTATAAAACCGTGGTCCAAGGAATTTTCCAAAAAAGATGTCTCTATGTTAGCTTGTACGCCCCATTTTTGTGTAAGCCAGTCAAGCTTGCACCCCCATTGACCGAGTTCACGTTTCTCGAATCTAGGGTATTCAACCTCGATTCTTCCGATTTATTCTCCGTGGTCTGCCCTGGAAAGACCTTTTAATATTACTTCCCTATTAGGATCGCCTCAAATTTATTAATTTCGAATTCCTTAGAAGAACATAGGAATATAGGTGACATTCTTTTCATTCGTAGACTGCAATTAGGTTCCATCGACAACGCATCCCTTTATAACTCTTTTTCCTTCAACCTCAACTCTCGTAATTTACGCTGTCCTCGTCTCTTCTATCTACCAGTCACCCGCACTTCTTATGGTACCAATAGCAATCGACAAAAGGTCTGGGGTTTTGTTGCGTTAAATCCACTCACAGTATTTCTTCGTTGTCGTGCTGTCTTGGATATACGTTGCAGTGCCTTGGCTACAACGAGGTAGTGATCTGAGTTTAGGTTCGCCAGCTGGAATGTTGCGAAATCTTAAATGTCTAGGAGTGTCTTGCATCGCTCTCAACATTATCACTTTGGTTGACGGTTCTATGTATAATCGGGTCACCGCCATGTCTCTTTTCGTGGATATTAAACAGGGAAACCGAGTGGTAGCCACGTTTCCAGATGTGGTGTCGTGAAGGACTGCGTGACAAAAATGTCCTCCCTTCCTGTTTTGGCGTTAAAATCAACTAAGAAGATATTAACGTCATACTTCGAACGTTGTTCATAAATTTTCTTGAAGAGCTCGTGGAAACATTCTTTGGTAGCATAAACTTTTTAGTCTCTGAGGACATATTTAATGATGTGAATTCATCCTACTTCTGAAGTTTAGTTATTTGTGAAAGTGATAGTGAAAAATCACTATAATTTCGCACCGCTGCGGATAACCGTTCTAGGCGCTTGCAAATAGAGAACTCTATTAAATAGTCTTTCATCCTTTAAGTTCGTTAAGTATCAACCAGATCTTTGGTTCTAAGTATAGAAAATAACAGATTTTTTTTAAGCAGCTTATGTCAAAGACTTAAAGGTTCTAATTGGCCATCTTTATAAGCCCTTCTCAAAGGCACCATGGCCACTTATAAAGAGCAATGAGCAAACTTGTAAGTCCATTTTCTCTTTGTCCTTTTTGAGCTAATCTCATTAATTGACAGTGGGTTTTGCTTGACAGGAAAAGAAGAATGCCCATTCCCAGGCCCTTATGACGCCGCTGTTCCTGCTGGTGTTACCATTTCTCTCTGACGGATTTGCGGAAATTCAATGCCATTGCAAAACTTGACTAACAAGCTCTGGTTGTTCTTTGTACACTGATTCTCTGCGTTTGCAACTCCTGTAAATCGTTTTTCGAACAAATTCGTATTTTATTATTATCCTTCAACCTGCCTTGTCAAGGAGGCGAAATGAATCGTGAATTCCATTCCAAAAAGATACAAAAAAAAATTTAAAGTACCAGTATCTCAGCCGCCTTTCTTTACTAGGGAAATACAAATGTTCATCCTTCGATAAGGATAAGGTGTATACCTCCCTAAAGGGTTATTATTCTTTTCGAATTGTGTCAGTCGAAAGTCTGGAGCTTAACGAATTGTAAATACAATGAGCTGGTAACAAGTGTGAAGCTTATATGCGACACGAACCCACACACTCAAGATACTGGCACTCGCAGCACTACATTTTGTGGGTGCGTCGCAAATGAGAAGGAATGAGCTTGAGTGTAAGTAGTGATGAATGTATTCGTACGTACCATGGCATACGCGGCGTATACATACTTCTGTTTTGTTATGTGGGGAAAATAAAAACGGAAAAATCCTTCTTTTTCCAAAGATCCTATTTGGATTTGTTGCGATTAAGATTACTCTTTGGGAATAAATTTGAAATTTCGTGCTTGTCGAGTTTTGAATTCATCTTCGACCAAGGCATTGACAAATGAGGAGTTTTTGAATCCTTTTTTGTTTTCTTGTCCTTCTTAGAGGCTAAGCTGGATGGGAGTCGCATTCTGTGCCGGTGATTGATATGGTGGGATTTATTTTCAAGTTCTTACAAATTGCATTCATTTCATCACGACTGTCAGGTTATCGTCATTAAATATATCTTCACTTGTTCGACATTCAAAGAACAACTTCGACGAACAAAAAACAATCAATCTGATTGTCCTTTTGTTGAACGTCAAATACCAGGGGTTTGGATTAATATCGGATTGGCAATTTTCTTGGAAAGGTGCCAGCAATTTTCCAAGATATCATTGCAATCAAGTCATGCTGGCAATGCTGGCTTACATAAGATATAAGTATCTTCGTTTACTTTTGAGGAACAAACTAGTGGTTCCTTTCATCAATGTTGATGCTGAAAATCTTTCGAACGTGTACTTGTACATCTCACCTAGTATTCAAATTAAATATTACTTAATAATAAAGGACCTCCGCAAGCACAGATGGATGAACCGCAGTGCATAAAGCGAAGACAAAGCTCAATACGGGGGTTTCGGTGAAGGAATTTCTCTAGCTATAGATGACAACGGCGACCTCAAAGATCAATTCAGCTAGATTTTTATTGAAGATTTTTCGACATAATCGGAGCTTAGGTCATTTGAATTTAATATGACATCTGGTCGAAATACAGATAATGAAGGAGCTTTCTGCGTTTACAACGGTTTGCTGGCATTCTCTTTTAAAGTTTCTGGTCTTTCAGAATAGAGAGTTAAGTGGTTGCGTAAATTCCCAGACGTCCGGAAACATTCGTTTGGTCTAGCGGCAGCCTGGAGGATCATCTCCAATTATGCTCACATGAAACCCAGCAGTTAATGGAAGCCCTAACCGTGAACGCAGGCAATTCTAACGCAGGTTCGCGTCCTGAGAAACTTTCCTCTAGGCTTCGCTGACAAGTTCATCGTCGGCGGTCTCATTTCCCATGATCCTATTGTGACATGAGGCATAAACCAGACTCAGTGAATTCAGAGAAGCGTTGCATCGTCGGACTGGCTTGAAAGTGCTCCCCTCAGCTTTGAGGAGATTTGTTTAAAGGCATCTTCGAGTGAACTAAACTAGGACTGCCTGCATGTTTAACCAAACAGCAGCGTAATCCCACAGAAAGTTCAGTCATGTACGCCATCCGGATGTGACTGAACGCACACGTTAGTATCTTTGAAAGCATTAATCTACCACAGCTAGAACACCGCCCGCAACCTTTATTTATCCCCAACAGCTTTCTCTGCTCACCTTCCCATAGTGCGTAGATCGAGAAATAAGAAAAAATCATACTACGAGTCGCTTGCCCTGAAAATGACAATCTGTGTTTTGAAAATATGTTAGGATGCTTAATGGTGACCGGCAAACTGAGCCGCCTCACTCAAAACGGAAATCGACCGATATGACCGATACCGATTTTATGCGATGGACTTGTCGATAAGTGGTCTCAAGGATGCTATACCTTCTGAGTTCTATGAATACGGGAATAACACACTACACAAGTAGCTTGCCTTATTGTATAATGAAGTACTGTATCTTACAAAAATCATCAATTGACAGCAATCTTATAAAGTACACTTATAAGCGACTTAAGGAATTACAAGCGGGTTTCAGGGCTGAATACTCTACAATAGACCATGTTTTCGTGCTGAAAAGCATGGCAGAGCAGATTATTCAGTCTAAAATGAAACTTTACATCTTTTTCGTTGATTTCAAGGACGCGTTTGGTACTGTGGAGCGAAGCGCGCTCTTTTACAAGTGGTCGTGCATGGACTTATCGTAAAGTCCAACTAAAAAAACACGACGGGGTGATAGATGACAGTTTATTGTTTATTTAGTTCATTGTTGAGCAATATTTTAAAAATAATGAAGGCTTGGCAACAATAGTTCGCAATTTTCGTACAAAGGTACGGCACTCTGGCCGTCCATCAAAAAGGCGTTCAATAGCAAATTTCGACAAAGGAGTGCGTATGTGCCAGCAAAGTCGTAGAGACCCTTTAAAATAAAAACCTGCCTTTTTTTATAAAATTACTTCTTGCGTGAATTTTGGAACGCCTGTTACTTTCTATGTGACTCTGAGGACACACAATCTGACACTATCAAGAGACTAGTGGAGTATTGTAATATCCACGGGATGACTGTAATCATTCACTGCATTGCCAATGCTTACAACACTGACACACAAACGAAAAGTGAGTTACTCCGAGAATTCGTACTAACTACCAATGGGCAAGAATTCAACTTTTCCTAATCCGATATATCAGTAGGTCTTAGACCAAACTTTTATGAACAATATATCCTCATCGGTATCTACAATACCCAATGCAATTTTATCCTCTGCGAAAATACAAGCTTGAAAATTTCGTAACATGACTAGGAAAGGATTCAATAAGACCAAAAGAGCATAACTTGGAAGGCTACGTAAAGTCTCTCACGTCGTATAACAAAGAACTACGGAAATCCAAAGCAACTTTTGAAGTGACTTAAGGGCATTCCAGCCACAGCTAAGATACAAACGTCCCTATCTTAAAGGAACAAGGTGCACAAGACGATATGTTGCGAAATCTGAGGAGACAGTTAACACCATAGTAACCAAGATTATAACCCTTAAAAGGATAGGTAGTAACCCCATTCAAACCCTACAAATCACGAACACCGGACAGTATCTTTTCAGCACTTCTCTCTGGAGATACCAGCAGACTCACCGCAACATTAATCACAACCTTCTGAGCCAGTCTTACACCGAATTATTTTCCTTTGACTTAAAGAGCAGTTAAGATAACCTAAGGGAAGCAACCAATCCCCAGAACCTTCGAAACCTTATAGGTACTCAGCATTTCGCTGATCCAGCTTAGGCCAGATATGTTTGGCCGCTAGACATGTTGGTCCAACAGTCCACCTAAGTTCTGTTCTTTTATTAGCATCCAACTTTAATATTAATTTGCACGTAGCGATTGGTGTACCCATGCTACCCTTTTCCGGTAGAATAAGTAGAGTGGTTCCAATTTCGGCGAGTTCGTCAGTCCTACAATTCCCTTGAATGTCTCTCTGGCGCGGCACCCAACATAGGTGAAGGTTGAACCGCTCTACCATCTCTTAAAGAGATGATCGGCATTCAAGGGCGGTTCTAAAATTTAATGGGACTGAGTATAGGGACTTGATAGCGGCCTGACTATCAAAAAATATACGGGTATCCCTTGCAGATATCATGTTTTTCTTCAGACAGGACAGAGCTCCTTTAATCGCCAAAATTTCCGCCGAGAATATCCTACAGTGATTTGGAAGACGGAAGGAGAGACTTAGATTTAGCTTATCTGAGAAAACACATCCACCAACCCCGCTATCAGGTTTAGATCCATCTGTATAAAAGTGAATTGACTTGTTCTCCATGAGAGCATCTTCCACCGAGTATGATTTTGGGGGAAGCTTACATGAAAGTCTTTGTCAATCTAACATACAAATAGATTATTTGTCCACTGTGTAGTCGCTTTAGGCGAAAAGCTGTAGTCGCAGCTACTTGCCTGCTGAAGATATCGAGAAGTGTCAAGTGAAACAGAATATCCAGTGCTGCGAAGAGAGAGTAGAATGTAGAGCTCCACTTATGCACTTATGCAATAACATGCTGTTATTTGGGCTCTGCTTAGTTTGTTGTAGTTGACTAGATTGTCTAAGGCCGTCTTCGATCGATCTTATGACCGAGATATATAGCCAGTGGGTTATGCGAGATTGAAGGCCCCATTTGTTCACAATGGTTTTTTTGCAAGAGAATAAATCTACTGTAGGTTTCTTGACCCTTTCTTGAATATCAGGTTTTCAGTTTAGTTTCCTGTCAAAAATGAGACCCAAATATTTTTCTATATCGGAAAAGATTAACCTGGTACTGTTTATTGAGAGAACAAGATCCGTTTTAAGGGGGTTTACTCCCAATCCACAACGATCTGCGCAACGGATTTATCTGTCAAGATTTAGGCAATAGGCAATCACCCTGCTACCACCCTCTTCCCGGTATATCAGTAGTTCATTAACCACTAAGTTCCAGAGAAGCGGAGAAAGGACACTGCCTTGCGGCGTACCTCTGCGGACACATCTCTTAGCAGGCGCCCAGTTCGAATTTGATTATCCTGCTATTTAGCATACGACTGATCAACTCCCCAAGTGAGTCCCATACCTGCAAAGTTTACAGCTAGTTTGAAGCTATGCAGCGCCCAGAACAGTTTGTGTCTTGCAATCAGACCATGAATTTTGATCACGGTTGCAGTAGTCCTGTTTGGGTTGCTACTGGCGGCGAATAAGGAGCTAACTGTAAAGTGAGGGTCCAGTAGCAGGTTGAGCGCATCATAGGCTAGATGGATAGATATAGAGAATTTTTGTTAGCCGCGATACTTCAGAGGTTTCTGTAATTTTGTCACGGAATGGTCTCCAGTATTGGCGCTTTGTCTTCCACAGTTATTTTTTATATATTATGAGGAATTCTTTGTGTGAATCCCAGTCAATAACTTTTCTTGTGCTTTTTGCTAGGCTGAAAAGTTTTCTGCAAATGTTTCTAAGTGGTCCCAGTGCTTATGTCCACATGTGCGGCTTTTTCTTGCCTTCTGGTTGAATAAGAGGGCAGGACTTGTAGAGGCTGAGTAGGGTCAATGAATCTCGAGAAGAAATTCTCCAGACGAGTCCTGAAACCAAAGGATGCTCCCCCCCCCTCCCCAACTCCCAAAGCACTCCATCATTCCCCTGGGATGGATCAAGGTGTTATACGACCCGTGCTGAAGATCAACCGGGCTGAGGGCCCAGTATCTCCAAAAATAGCTCAGTCGCGAACGGAGTATCCGGATACCTGGCGACCTCCGGATTAGCTAGCCTTATCTGTATACAGCGGATCTCTGTACAGATGGACACCCCTTTCTCCGCTACTCGTGGGACCATTAATGGAAAATAACCAAAAAACAAAAACCGAGGCCGGTACTCCTTCAATACCGGGCGGTGAAACGGTGACTACACCGACTACCGGCAAGGCTCCTACATTGCCGAGAGGAGGCAAAACTGTGGCAGGCCATTGTGCGCCATCCTCTAAAGGCAAACGGAACGAGCCAAAAAATAAGAATTCAGGAAGTGTTAGGACTGTGGCAAGCCATGGTCCTATCACTTCCTCCACCCCTAGCAGCAGCAAGTTTGTGGCAGGCCACGGACTTGTCGCGGCTACCAAAACTCCTTCAGGGAGTGTTAAGACTGTGGCAAGCCATGGTCCTATCACTTCCTCCACCCCTAGCAGCAGCAAGTTTGTGGCAGGCCACGGACTCCTTCAGGGAGTGTTAAGACTGTGGCAAGCCATGGTCCTATCACTTCCCCCGCCCCCAGCAGCAGCAAGTTTGTGGCAGGCCACGGACTTGTTGCTGCTACCAAAACGCCTCCCTCCAAGGAGGAATCTGGAGCTCAGCCGCATCGGCAAGCTCCATCTAAGGCGCTCTACATAAGACGCCGAAATGCTTCACGCATCATCAAAACCTTCGGATCCATTCCGGAGGTTGAGAGAAGTGCGGAAATAAAGAGCAAGGTTGAGTGGGCTAAAAACATCCTAAAAGACGGATTTCTCACTGCTTCCACTGCTCCCAAAACGTCAAAAGATTCCTCTAAGCGCCAGAGATCGTTGGAGGAAACCGTACCGGTTTCCAAGAGGCCCAAAACACACAGTTCTACAACCCCTGGGCCATCCAACAGCAGATCTCTGAGGTCTTACAACGAAGTCCTAAAGGACGCATTAGTGATCGCGGTGATCGACAGGAGCGATACCGACGGTTCCATTACACCGGAACGGTGGCAACTGGTCAAGCTGAAGCTCTCGAGCAACTTCTTGGCCATCATGCGGGAAAACCCAGGACCACCTCCTATCACAAGCGACGCTGGCTGGCACCAAGGCCATGTCAAGCTCATCGCTTGCTCCAACCAGAGATCTCTCGATCTCTTCACCAAGGCCATCGATAGTTTAGGAGAGATTTGGCCAGGTGCAAAACTCGACGTCGTATCTAAGGAAGACATTCCTAGTAGACCTCGAACTCGTACCTGGATTCGAGCCGAATCCTCCTCTCCAGAAAGTATTATGGAAATCATCCGGCTCAGCAACCCGACTCTTCCGACTCATGACTGGAAAGTCGCGAAACTGGACGAACTAAGGGGTTCTTATAGATGCGCGTTAATTGTGATCAATAAGGAATCCCTTAATCCTCTGGCGCAGACGAAAGGCATGATTCGGTTCGGATTCGAGTCCATTCATTTAAGGGTGTACAAAAAGGATGAGCTGGATGCTGATAAGCAACCTCCTCCTCCTTTAACACCTGACATCACAACCTTGGATCTTGGAGCGTCGACATCCTTTCCAGAATTGGATAGCGACGACTCCAATCTGTCCGAGGTGACTACCAAGCCGTCGGTCTCCTCTTCTGACACACTGTCGGAAATGAAAACCGATGACGAAGCAATTAGAGGTTCTACACGATCAGAGATAGAAGATGAGCTCTTGGGCACATCTTCAGAATCGGAGGACCTCAACAACACCGTGGTGGAGGCGACTCTGGAAGACTGTAGCAATGATACGGTTTCTCCAGATTAATCTCCACCACTCAAAAAAGAAGACATAATCCTAATCCAGGAACCATGGATTGCAGAAGGCGTGATTCGTGGACTTAGGACACCCACATACGCTCCGCTCTATACAAGAGACAAAGGTAAGATTAGAACTTGTATATTAGTGAAACTCAGCCTTAATGTATTTCTACTTCCCAACCTCAGTGACCCCGACCTAACCGTTGCCAGATTAGAGACTGCCAAAGGCTCTTACTGGCTGGCATCGGCTTACCTTGGCTACGACCAAGTGGGCCCTCTCCCTGGTGATAACCTAGAAAGGGTGGTACTGGAAGCGGGAAGGCAAAAAACTGGCCTCATAATCGGATGTGACGCTAACGCACATCATACGGTATGGGGCAGTACCGACATCAATGATAGAGGTGAGTCACTTTTAGACTATATTTTAAGTACTAACCTCTTAATTTGCAATATTGGCAATGAGCCCACTTTCATAACAAAAAACCGACAAGAAGTATTAGATATTACTCTTGTCTCCGACAGCATCACCCAAAGGCTAACAAACTGGATGGTATTGTCTGAACACTCCTTTTCAGACCATAGATACATCCAATTCAGTCTGAGTGATGCTCCCCCCAGCCAACCAGCTTTCCGGAACTACCGGAAAACTGATTGGACAAAATATCGAGGAATACTGTCGGAAACGATATCCTCTAAACTATCAAGTCCCCCGCGTGACACCAATGAGCTCGACATGAAAGTCAGGGAATTTACTCTGACTCTCAATAAGGCTATGGCCGCTTCCTGCCCTCTTATTCAACCAAGAGGCAAGAAAAAGCCACATTGGTGGTCATCGGCACTAGGACTGCTCAGAAACACCTGCAGAAAACTTTTCAACGCAGCAAAAAGCACAAGAAAAGTGACCGACTGGGACTCATATAAAGAATCCCTCAAATTATACAAAAAAGAACTGAGGAAGGCAAAGCGACAATCCTGGAGGTCATTCTGCGACAAAATCACAGAAACCTCTGAGGTTTCGCGGCTAAGAAAAATCCTCTCCACAAATCCTATGATGCCCAGCTGTTTGAAAAAAACCGATGGCTCTTGGACAACCTCAAGTGATGAATCACTCAACCTGCTTCTGGACACCCACTTTCCAGGTAGCTCCCATCTCGCGGCCAGTAGCAGCCCAAACAAGCCTACTGCAACCGTGACCAAAATTCATAGTCTGATTACGAGAGACAAACTGCTCTGGGCGCTGCATAGCTTCAAACCATACAAGTCTGCTGGTCCGGACGGTATTATACCTGCCGAGCTACAGAGATCCTCAGATATTATTCTACCAGTGTTGGAAAATATTATGAGGAGCTGTGTAGAACTTATCCACATTCCACTGTTATGGAGAGAAGTCAATGTAGTACTCATTCCCAAAGGTGGAAAATGTTCTCATGTGGTCCCAAAGGACCTCAGACCTATAAGTCTATCATCATTCCTTCTGAAAACTTTAGAACGACTGATTGATATCCATATTCGAGCTAAAGTTGATCCAAGACTTCTGTCTGCGGCTCAACATGCCTACTGTAAAGGTAAGTCGGTGGAAACAGCTTTGCACTCTCTGACTAGCCACATCGAAAGATCCCTACAATATAAGGAGTACACAATGGTTGCTTTCCTAGACATAGAGGGCGCCTTTAACAACGTCAACACATCCGCAATCACGACTGCGCTGTCAACTCTGCAGGTAGACGGCTCACTTGGGGAGCTGATTAATCTAATGCTAACAAGCAGGATAATCAACTCCAAACTGGGTGAGACTTCTGCTAAAAGATATGTCAGTAGGGGTACGCCGCAAGGCGGTGTCCTCTCCCCCCTTCTCTGGAACTTAGTGGTTAACGAACTACTGATATACCTGGAAGCGGGTGGTAGCAGAGTGATTGCCTATGCGGATGACGTTGCCATAGCCGTCTCAGGAAAACATTTAAATACCATTAAAGAACTCCTCCAAGTAAATCTTAACAGATTAACCTGCTGGGCAGATCGCTGTGGATTGGGAATAAACCCCCATAAAACTGATCTTGTCCTCTTTTCTAGGAAATATAAAATTCCAATCATAGACCCTCCTTCAATAAACGGTACCAGTTTAGCTTTCTCCGATACAGCAAAATATCTGGGTCTCATTTTTGACAGGAAACTAAACTGGAAACCTAACATTCAAGAAAGAGTCAATAAAGCTAAAATAGCTTTATTCTCTTGCAAGAAAGCCATTGGGAACAAATGGGGCCTTCAACCTCGCATAACCCACTGGCTATACATCTCGGTCATAAGACCGATACTTACTTACGGGGTGGTTGTCTGGTGGACGGCCTTGGAAAATGCAGTCAACCGCATTAAATTAAGCAGAGTCCAAAGAACAGCATGTCTATGCACAAGCGGAGCTTTGCGGTCTACCCCCTCTGCGGCATTAGATATTCTGCTTCACTTGACACCCCTCGACATTTTTAGCAAGCAAGTAGCTGCGACTGCAGCTATTCGCCTTAAAGCGACTAAACAGTGGACAAATAATTCATTTGGCCACGCCAACATTCTTAATACATTAGGAATCCTCACAGAGAACACCGATTACACCATACCTGAACTTTGGTTTGACAAAATCTTCCATGTAAGCTTCCCCTCTAGATCATTCTGGGAGGAGGATGCTTTCATGGAGGACAAGTCAATCCATCTCTACACAGATGGATCTAAAACCGACAGCGGAGTTGGTGGCGGTGTTTTCTCAGATAAGCTAAATCTAAGCCTCTCTTTCCGCCTTCCAAATCACTGTAGCGTGTTCCAGGCGGAAATTTTGGCGATTAAAGAAGCTCTGTCCTGGCTGAAGAAAAACGTGATATCTGCAAAGGATATCCGCATATTTTCGGATAGTCAGGCCGCCATCAAGTCCCTGGACTCGGTCTCATTGTGTTCTAAAACTGCCCTTGAATGCCGATCATCTCTCATGGAGATGGCAGAGCAGTTCAACATTCACCTCTGTTGGGTGCCGGGCCACAGAGACATTCCAGGGAACTGCAGAGCCGATGAACTCGCCAAAATTGGAACCACTCTACCTATCCTACCGGACAAAGGTAGTATAGGTATACCAATCGCTACGTGCAAACTAACATTAAAGCTAGATGCCAATAAAAGAACGGACCTTAGGTGGACTGCTGGACAAACATGTATATTAACCAAACAGATCTGGCCAAGGCTGGATCTGAGTCGATCTAAGTGTCTGATCCTCTTAGAAAGGAAACATCTCAGCGCCATAATAGGTGTCATTACCGGACACTGCCTCATAGGCAAGCACGCAAGAAGGCTTGGCGCTTTTACTAACGATTTCTGTAGAAGCTGCATGGACGAGGAAGAGGAGGAGACAATCCCCCACCTACTCTGCACATGCCCAGCTCTCTCTCAGAGAAGGAAGGAGCTTTCTTCTACAACGACCTAAACGATCTAGAAAAAATAGACGTTAACAGTCTCCTACGCTTTATTATAAGCTCAAACTGGTTCCAGTAGTAAGAAGATCATAGATCCACGTGGCATCACAATGGGCCAATAGGCCTAAGTGGGTTGGTATTTCCAACAGCCACTCTTACCTAACCTAACCTAAGAGGGCAGGACGCACCCATAGCCAGATTAAGAGCCAGTGTGAATTCTTGAATTTCATGTCAAGCTCGTTTGTGTCACGTTCGGGACTTGACAGTTCAGAACATAGTGTTTCTGACAGTATTCATCTGTATCTTGACCAATCAGTTTTCCGATAATTCCGGAGTGCTGGTTGGCTAGGAGGAGCATCACTCAGGATGAGTTGAATATATCTGTGGTCTGAAAATGAGTGTTCTGATGATGCCATCCAATTCGTTAGCATTTGAGTGATGTTGTCGGAGACAAGAGTGATATCTAGCACTTCCTGTCGGTTTCTAGTTATAAAAGTGGGCTCATTGCCAATGTTCCAAATGATGAGGTTAGATATTATAACATAATCAAAAAGTGACTCACCTCTATCGTACCGTATGATGAACGTTAGTGTAGCACCCGATGTTGAGGGCAGTTTTCAGCCTTCCAGCTTCCATTACCACCCTTTTTAGGATATCACCAGGGAGAGGACCCACAAGATGGGCCAAGATATGCCAGCCAGTAGGAGCCTTGGCAGTCTCTAGTCTGACAACGGTTAAGTCGGAGTCGCTGAGATTAGGAATTAAAAATGCATTAAGGGTACGTTTCACTAATATACAAGTTCTAATCTTACCTTTGTCTCTTGTATAAAGCGGAGCGTATACAGGTGTCCCAAGTTCACGAACCACACCTTCTACGATCCATGGTTCCTGCCTTTTTTGAGTGATGGAGACTAATCTGGAGAAATCGTATCATTGCTATAATTCACCAGAGTAGCCTCCACCACGGTTCTGTTCGAGGCAACTGATTCTGAACATGTCCCCAAAAGCTCATATTCTTCCTCTGATCATAAAGGATCTCTTTTTAATTCGCCATTGGTTTCTATTTCCGACAGAGTGTCAGAAGAGGAGACCGACGACTTTGTTGTCGCTTCGGATAGCTTGGAGTCTTTGCTATCCATTTCTGGAAAGGATATCGACGCTTCAAGATCTAGGGTCGAATTTGCAGTTTCAGTTAAAGGAGGAGGAGAAGGTTACTTATTAGCATCCAGCTCATGCTTATTATAAACCCTGAAGTGAATTGACTCGAAACCGAACTGAATCACGCCTTTAAGCGATTTCTTATTGATCATAATTAACGCGCATCTATGTATAAGGGCCCCTTAGTTCTTCCAGTTTCGCGTCTTTCCAGTCATGAGTCGGAAGGGTGGGGTTGCTGAGCCTGATGATCTCCAGAATGGTTTATGGAGGGGATGGCTCGGCTGGGATCCAGTTGCGGGTTCTAGGCCTACTAGGGATATCCTCCTTAGGCATGACTTCGAGTTTTGCACCTGGCCAAATCTCTCTTAATCCACCTATCGCTTTGGTGTATAGATTGTCAGATCTTTAATCCGCGCATGTGATAAGTTTGACGTGGTTTTGGTGTCAGGCAGCCTAGCTTGCGATCGGAGGTGGTCCGGTGTTTTCCTGCATGATGGCTAAGAAGGTGCCCGAAAGCTTTAACTGAACCAACCGCCACACGCAAAACAAAAATATTATACAGTGCGTGTATCCCACCCCTTCCGCTCCTGGTCGTAAGTACTGTTGCTTGCACTCAGTCACTGCCGTTGCTGCATTTATCATACATTTGTTCGTAACAACTGATGGATAACGGGATGTGAGTGAGAATTTTATTCGTGCACTGCTTCATATTGTTGTAAGGGATAACACCTACAACAATTTCCCACTTCGCAGCCTTGCTTAGCATCGTCGGTGTTTGTGTTTGTTTTTCTTCTTATAATGACTCGGGAATTTAGGGTCGATATTGCAAACATTCGCGGCATACACTTTTCTACGTACGTCTACGTCTGTAAATACAGACTAGCTGTTTTGGCACATAGTGAAACACAGGTACGAGTAGATCACCGCCCACACCTTTCAGATCACGCTGATATGACGCTACCTGGCTGCGAACTAGTGCCATTGTTCTTATCTCAGCGCGGTTTCGCCATTTACGTGCGTTGTGATGTAGCTTACCAAACTCCACCCTGTGGTCCCGGTTTCAATCCGAAATTCAACTTCATGTGGTTAAAATTCCATGTCCGAAAGCAAATTATCCAATATTGCTTTATTTACAGAAGCCCTCGTTATTACGGGTGATTTCAATATACACAATTCTGGACAGACAACACCCGAAAGAAGGTTGTGTTGAGATCTTCGTTGGGGAAAATAACTTGACCCAACTTGTAAGTGAACCCACACGAATACCAGACGTTGATATTCACACTGGCAGCACCCTGGACTTGTTTTTAACTTCTTACCCTGATAAGTACACTGTTGATGTGCTTTCTCCTCTAAGCTCGTCGGATCATTGTTTCATATCAGCTAATTTCTCGTACACCCACCACATAGTTAGAGAAAAGATTCATAAAAGAACCGTATGGCAATACGAGAAAGCCAATTGGAGCGGACTTAATAGCTTCTTTAGGAATTTTAATTGGTCGTTATGTTTCCTTGATAACAACGTAAATGCCGCTGCTGATATGATCACTGACACTATTCTCTTTGGAATCAGATCATTTATTTCTCATCGGCATGGTACGACTTGAGCTGTAAAGAGGCTACCAGGGTTAGAGAAATGTTTTTTTCGGTCCTACAAGACCAACCCGACTGAAAAAACCCGAAAAAAATTTAAACGAGCCAAGAATAACTACAACGTCTTTCGTAAGCGTGTGAAATTTCAATACGACCAAATGTTGAGGCAAAAAATACTACAATTTCCCAAAGATAGTAAAAGCTTTTGGTAGTTCGTCAAAAACATCAGAAATTCTGCCTCATCCTCCATCCCAACGCTCATTTACAATGGCATACCAGCTATCAGCTCTTTAGACAAGACCAATCTGAGTGCTGCACACTTTGCGACCAGCTCATCACTTCCAGATTGTACTTTGTCTCCGCCTACACTTGAGTGCATCGAATCTTGAATGGGACGAATCCATTTCCGTACTCGTGTAGTAGAAAGCGTACTCGAAGATCTCAACATACATAAATCCGCTGGTCCAGATGGTAAATCTCCCCTTCTTCTAAAGAGGTGTTCTTCCACGCTTGCAAAACCATTGCATTGTTTTTTTATCAATCCTACTCTTTAGGACTCTTTCCGAGCAGATGGAAAATAGCATTTGCCCTATTTTGTCTCTAACAAAGGCGATCCTTTTTCTCTCTCCTCCTATAGACGCATTGCACTTACGTCCCTTCTTTCCAAAGTCATGGAAACGGTGATAGATCGTCAACTCATGAAATACCTCGAAACACGAAAACTTCTCAGTGACCGTGAGTACGGTTTTCGTAGCAGCAGGTCCACTAGTGATTCGATGGCATGATAAAGCAAGATAGTTGCACTTGATGTTTCCAAGGCATTTGACAGAGTTTGACTTTTCTCGAAAATGCGCTCTTTTGAAATCGACAACTCTCTTCTTGAATGGATTAGAAACTACCTTTCTTAACGTTCAATTCAAGTTGTCTTGGATGATTTCAAGTCTGATATTCACAAAATAAATGCTGATGTGCCCCAGGCCTTCGTTCTGTCTCCCACACTCTTTTTAATTTTTATGAATGATCGCGTGTCTGCCACTTCCAATCCAATATATTCCTTTGCTAACGACAGTACTCTCTGCTTTTCATATTCGTTCCGGACTCTTATCCCTGCTCTTCTGCTGTAGGACGGGAACGGCAGCGTATGTTAAGTTCGATAAATTCCGATACTAACAGCATAACCAATTGAGCAACTCTCAACAGAGTGGAATTTAATGCTTCCAAAACACAATGCTGTCTGCTGTCGTTAAAGCGATATTTAAACATCCATCCATTATCCATGAATGGCACTTGCATCGTCGAAGCCGAAAAACATTCCAATCTCGGTATGTGAAAACTTAAACGATGTAAGAAATACTTTTCCTCTTCTGATCTGGCCTCAATATAAAATTAATCCACCCAAAATTGGAGTACAATGCTCACATCTGCTCAGGTGCGCCTAAAACATCTCTGCACCTGCTAGATAGGATTCAAAACAGTGCGATAAAACTCATAGATGATACTAATATCACCCAGTCAATGAAAACTCTCGAACACGAAATGTCTCGTGTCTCACTTTGTTTTATCGCTATTTTCACCATCAGTGCTCCATGGAAATCGCCAGTAGCATTCCACCCCTTCAAACCTTCAACCATAACACCCGTCTCGCTATGAATGCTGACCAGTATACCATCAAACCCATTTTCGGAGGTACTCTGAAATAACGTGATTCGTTCTTAAGCCGAAGAATTCGCTTGTGGAATGCCCTGTCGTTCTCTCTATTTCCTAGTCATTATAACATTCAGACATTTAAAGCCAACGTACATCGGTACCTATCTTTCTTTCCTCCCTAATTTTCCTTCGCCCATGCTGTGTGCAATCATTTTAAGGGTACCTTAACCCCTTGAGCGAGTTAATGTTGGTGGTTGAGTAAAAAGATTCTTTATTTTATGCTACGCCGAAATGTGTGCTCCTTATTGATATCCTTAAGACTAACTAATATATAAAATCTTAATGCTATTTATACTATTGATGCGACGGCTGTTATCACCGTGGAATATTCCGTTGTTTGTTGTTTACTTTTATTTGGAAAGTTAATTGTTTGTGCTGATAATGCATTTCGCGAGAATGCATTTTACGTGATGTCGGTGATAATGTTGTTTACATTTCTAAATGATGATATAATCTGGTGTGTGTGACTTGATAAGAATTACAGAATAGGCATAGAGTGAAATTACGCCATTAACTAGCGCGCTGCTTTAAATAAAAAAAAGAGGAGCTCTCAGTTTGTCACAGCAGAACAACATTTAAAAGATAGGTAAACTTCTCCGATCAGTTTATAGATGTGACTGTGGTGCTCTTGAACGAAAAGGTTAAGTACTTGGGTGTATCATGGGGCATCTTCTCCAAAATGACATTCTGGCTGGATAATCAAATGGAGGAGCCAATCATACTGTACAGTGCGTTAATAAGATGGGGTAAGACCAAACAAAAGTGAGCAATAATAAAATCGAATTGGATTTAATGGCTTACGTGTATGTGCATTCTACGAGCTGTGAAAACGATACCAACTGTGGACATAAAGGCCATATAAGACCTAGCAGTATTCATGCAGTATTTCAAAAGAAAGCAGCCATGCAAACACACAAGCTTCATCGCGGAAACCACTTCAAATAAGGTATCCCATTTGGTCAGCTGGAAATACTAATAAAGGTAGAATGCAATATAGCCAAATTTGGATCGATATGGCCTCTTAGCTTCCCCATAAGAGAGGAACTCACCGCAATTCCTATATGCTTTAACGATGATCCAGGAGAGTGATAAGACCTCGAACCTACTTCTCATAAGTAAGGATGCCATCATCTCTCTGGGGGAACTAACTACCTTATTATAAGCTGTATCCATTCTATAATCAATTAGTATTCAAATCACTAAATAGTTACTCGTACTCATCAAAGACCCTCCTAGAGTATCATAAGGCTCTCAACAACCTCGCCACACCCTGAACCAAGCCTCAATTGCACGTGTACCAGGGCATTAGAGTCACGATAATGAAAAGGCGGCCCACCAGGCCACCTGGTACCCTTCCAAGCTTTGGCCTTAGTAATAACGACAGGAAATAAAACATTGGATAAGACTAAGTATTGGGCTGTTAAAAAAAGTCATTGCATTATTTTGCAATAGATTGCTTTGCAGATATTTGTACCTGAGCGTGACATATTATATGTATGTCAAGTGTTTCCGCTATTTTTTTATTGATACTCAACCCAAAGACAATAAAAAAATTTGCGCTTTTCGAAGGAGTTTTCTGCTTGCAATTGTGGTTCGAAAATAGAGAATTCTGAAGAACATTTTCGCCATATTTTGCTTTGTTACTTCAAAAATTTAATAAAATTTACGGCAGAAATGTCATCGAAAAATGCCTGTGCGAGAACTGGTGCGCCCGATTCCGTGATGGTGATTTTTCATTCGAATTCACTCAGCACTCCGGTAGGCGTTCCGAGATTGACGACAATAAAAACATGGAATCGATGCAAGCAAATAAGCAGTCAGGAGCTTGCTACCAATCTGAAAGTGTCCACTGGAAGTGCTCATGTCCACTTGAAATAGCTTGACTTCATAAAGAAACTCAATACTGCGATCAACCAAACGCAGAGAAAACTATCCATTCTCGAAGCATATGATCGCGGGTGAAGAAAAATGAATTATCTACAATACAACAATGTCAGCCGAAAAAAAATTTGGAGTGGGCGAGGTGAATCATCGGCAAAGCATGAAAATGCGGACATCCAGTGTTCTACGATCTGCTTCCAAAGAACAAAATGATTCATTACGATGTCTACTGTGGGCAGCTAAAGATACGAGGCCATACACAAGTTCGGTCCCTCAGCGAAAATGGTTGCAGCTTGGTTGGGATATATTGCCACACCCACCATATATCCCAGATCTTGCGCCATCAGACTTCTAAAGTATTTCGCTACATGCAAAACTCCTTGAATGGTAGAACTTTGGATTCTGACGACCTCATCAGTTAGAACGTTGACAAGTTTTTTACGGAGAAAGATATGAAGTTTTATGAACGCGTGGCAGAAGGTCATCGAACAAAATGGCCAATACATTACTGTTCATTACATATATATTAAATATGTTCATTACATATATTAAATAAACGCATATAAAATTCGAACGAAAAATACACAATTGAACATATACTCTTAACTATAAGCACAGTTAAACTAATCAACAATGGTCTTAACCATCTTAACCTCTTTTCTTCCTCCATAAATTTCCTTTGCCCGTGTTGTGTACAATCACTTTAAGGGTACACACACCCCTTGAGCTCGCGCTCATTATACAAAAAAAGAAAAAAATTTACGAGTATATATAACCAAAGAAGAAGGCCTACTTCGTCATAATGCTCACAATTCTATACGGCAGATATTAAAAAGATGTGACGAACCAACTAATAGCCTCAGATAAAAACGGATTCACTGCTGAGGACCTTTGCAAACGTTTAAAAGGGAATGATCTTCGGACACTTAACAGCCCACATGCAAAGCAGCAATTAGCAGAGGCCCTTGATGTTATCACGCAGATATAAATTCCAGAAAGTGGGATGGGATGAGCCGAGCGTAAGGAGGATAAATGGAAAAGGAAGACATCTTTGGCGTGAAAGTTGGTAAGCAAAGCTGACACGACACCACGTCTGCAAACGGACTAAGGCTTATTGACTTTGCGTCGGAACAAATTTTCATTATACCAAGCACTCGGTTTCCTCATACTAATAAACTAATAAACAAGGGAACAAGGCCGTCTCCAGAACTTAAATTGATCACATTACGATAGACGAAAGGGATGCGTCCAGTATTCTGGACGTCTAAACATTCCGGGCAGTGAAAATTAACTCAGATCACCACTTTGCAGCCAAAGTACTAATGCGGATTTCCCAAGTACCACAATAAAAAAGAACTACTGTGAGAAAATATAACATAGAAAAGCTGCAATTGCAAGAGACCGCCAGAAGCTTCTCCGAACGCGTATCCCGAAATCTCTCAACAACTCCTATACCGCCAGCATACAGTCCTGAAGACTAGTGGCAACGCTGACAAAATGCCATCAGAGACTCCGTAGGTGATGTGCAGCATTTCACCCGACCACCACCAAGAAACCTCTGGCTGTATGAAGAATGCCGGTAAGCACATACAGCTAAACAAGAAACCTACAAAGCGAAGCTGCAACGAAGGAGGTAAGCTGTTCGTGAGCTCTATGAGTAGAAGAATAGAAGAAGACCCGTACAGCAAACTGTAGAGATGAAGAAGAAAACTTTGTAGTAGAGTCACAATCGGTGCTGAGAATATAAAAAAAACTTTTCCTCCAAATTATATAACAGAAGCCCATTATCCCGCCCTCAGTTATAATAGACCATTCAACTTAGACTATGATAGCCAAAAATGTCCATCCATCTGAATAAAGCGAGGTATGGATAGCAAAATCTAAGCTAAACTCCAAGAAAGCAGCTGTACTTTACGGCTTACCGACTATATAAATCGGAAGGTTCGGTGCTTGAAACCTCGCCCGAAAGACATTCATTTTTTCAGTTAACTAAAATCAAGTAAGATGAGTACTATTTTTTTTTATATATATAATTTATATATATATATTATATATATATATTTATTATTATTATTATTTATATATATTTACATATATATTAAATATATTATATATTTTATATATATAATTTACGCGCGCCTAAGGTGTTAGATACCCTTTTACTGTTGCCAGGGCGCGGGCGGAAAGGTAGAAGGAGGTGAAAGGAAAATTGTTTTGTAGTGGTTTGAAACTCAGGTGTGTTTGGTTTCGATATTCGCTCTCCAGGGGGTGGGAGTCCGAATAGGACGGAGAGGTTTTTCTTCACTCAGAGTGATTCGAGGTATAATTAACAGTATTTTTTTCTGTGCTTGAAACTCTACAACATCCAAATCTACGTGTCAGTGTTATGCCTTCACAAGCAGAATTTTTCTGTCTGAATTCCAATTACACAAATGAAAAACTGACTTGCCATGGACAGAAATCAACAACAAGCCAACTTACACTATGAATTTATTCTCCCAATTAAATGTTGGAACCATGGAACGAAATAAACACTGAGCCCAAATATCTTTCTTTCTCTTTCTATCCTATTCTCCAAAAAATTTAACACATGCTGAGGCATTATAAGTGTATTTATACCCACATGAGTGTTAAGTTTTTTAAAAAAAAAAATATCACCAACTCATTCCTCAAATCTGGTCAGAAGAGTGCACGACTGATGAATGGAACCTCCACATCGTTGGCCCGATCCACAAAAAAGGTGACCCCTCAACTGCGCCAACTATAGAGACATCTCGTCTCTCATATTGTGCACACGGATAAAGCCCTTTGTCAACAACCGTTGGGCCCCTATCCAACGCGGTGCCCGCCAACTTTTCATCGATTTTAACGCTTATTACAGCATTTATAGAGACCAGTTATATAGAGTCATGTCTAGTTTTGTCTTCCCTCCCAAGCTTGTCAGTCTATGCAGAATGACGATTGGAAACGCTCGCTGCTCCGTCAAGCTCGTACTTAACCCAGGCCTATGATGACAAAACCAAATTTCGGCCAAGGTGACGTGTGGTCATGTGACCTTTTTTAACATCATACGTGAGAAGATTCAAACTCAAATTATACGAGTTGTACATCGACATTGACCTTGTCGGAAAAGTGAGCATCAGTAGCATGAGATGGCTAGAACATGTAGACCTAATGGACATTAACACTGTGCCCCGTGGAGCATTGAGCCAAACCCGGAGGTACAACGCAGTCTACGCACAAGTAGAAGGGGACTTCAAGCTACTTGTAGTGCGCAACTGGAGGCAATTACCTACAGACCGAGCTAACTGGAAATGTTTGTTAGGTCCAGGCTCACCTCGCACCGACTAAGAAAGTAAACAAAGAGCCGAATTAGCCCTTCTCCTTGATAGGAAACAAATAAGAGAAACATCCTTACCGAATCGGAAGCATCTCCACTAGCGCATATAGATTTTGCTGTGAAACTAAGGAGGCTATGGAACCTTAATCAATCAACTGTCCAGCACTCGCACGTAGACGAACAAACTTTCTAAATAAGTATATTCTCCATGAAAAAGGTCTGAAGACGATTTCGCAGAAAGTACTGATCCAAATTCTGGAAATATTAAATAACTAATCAATATGGGACCTTTGGCCTACCCTTGTATTACCATACCATACCGTTTGTAACCTGCGTTTTATCACGGAACGTATCAGTAGAACTTCTTACATGCAGGACACGTCGGTTCAACAAATTTATTAAGTGTACAGTTCGAGTTCTGAACAGTTTTGCCTACCTTTATCTTGCTCATTGATTTGGTTAATTCATAGTGTAATGATACTACTCATACAATGGAGTTAGAAAAGGCTTTCCAATCACACATCTTGCAGCAAACTCTAAGATTGAATCCATTTATATATGTAGGTGCGTAATTCTGGCAGCCCTTCACACCTCATTATATCAAATGTCACAGAGGGTACAACAAATAGATATCAGTGAAAATGCGATTTATCAATCCGTCCAAGAACTCCCGAAAACCCAGAAATACGGATTCCAAACAGAATAATTGAATATCTCAAATGTCATTTGTCCTCACGCAGCAGTAGTTCGTAAGATTTTCAAAAAAATAATTTTCTAATTGAAATGGAAAGCCTCTTACGTTTCAATTGCCAGTAAACAGCCGCAGAGTTAATTAAATTATGCCATAAGCAGCTGTTATTATATCGGTTACTCCCATCGTTGATATAATTTATATCTGCTTTGGTGACATGTTCGATATCACTTGAGTGGAGGATCTGTAACTAATTTGAATTTCCCATATAATTCAGCTTTATCCTCTAATTTACGTTAAATTTAACCATTACACGTGTTAATTAGCGGTAATCGTCACCCTATTCCTATCTAATGAATCATAATCGAAATCATAAGATAAATTCTTAAATTTTATTTTGCAGTAAAAGAGCGATTTCTACCGAAAAGCATAAGCAAATACTTCGAAATGAGCGAAATATTTTTCAACTGAATGCCAGAAAAAAATTAAAATCACTTTCAACCGTAAAAGAAAGGAGGCAAGGGTGAGAATTTTAAGTGGAAAAGTATGTTTTTACGGCCATTGTGTTCTGCAGAATAGTGAAAAAGTTTTTACAATCCGTTTAGATAAAAAAGGGAACACAACTATTTTCCAAGTTCACAGTCGAAAATTGTTGTTGAAACTTTTATCTACATACAAAAACCATTTGATCCAAATTCATTTGGTAAGAGTCTAGAAAACTAAATTTTTTAGTAGAATGGTCGGTTTGTAAATATTTAACCACAATTAAAATGGAAGCCCTCAACACGAAAAAGTTTCGATAGATGGATGACTTTTTCAGTTCTGATTTGATAGGGATACTAATAGGACTTCCTTTGTGCCAATTGGACCTAACCATCAGAACATTTTTTTTAAAGTTAATTGGGCAGGTTTTTTACCCTTTGTCCGAATATGTATAAAAGATAAGTTTCTGCTTTAATCGATTTTTAAGTTCGCCCTTAACATGTTGGGTTATAATCGCCATTTAGAGGAATTTGTTGAATTTGTTGATGGAATCACTTAACCCACACCGATGGACATGACAAAATGGAATCGAAATATTATATACCATTTTATGAGTAATATCATGATTTACAATGTAAGAGTATAGTTGCAAAGCTAGTCAGAACTATTCGGGATATCCACCGAATTTCAATAAGATAATGACAATGTAATGGTGACAATGTTGCGTGTGGCTTCTTCAATGTTAGTGAAGAAGGTGTTGATTTGATTTTTTTTTTTCAATTTATTGAAATGCTAAATAGAAACATATAACTTAACAAACTAAACTTAAAACTATGACTTATAACTAGTAAGTCATAGAAATGGCTTAGCATTTTTCTATGTTGAGCTCGAGAAAGTTTTTATGGCACCATATCGAGAATCTATTAAGATTATCTTGGATAGGTTGAGAGTCAGAGAGGCTTGAAAGCTGTCCATAGATTTTCATATCATCGGCATAGATAGACATGTGGGAGTGCTTTATAACGTTAACAACATCGTTAATAGTTAAAATAAAAATTACTGGGCGGAGATGACTGCCTTGTAGAACACACGAAGTGGTGAGAATTGCGTCAAGAAAACGGGAATGAAAATGGACAAGATAATAGCGTTTTCTAATGGAGGAATTAATCCAAGAGGTCAGCCTAGGTTCGAAACCAAAAGCTTTGAGTTTGAATAGAATTAAGTTGTGCGAGATTTTATCAAAACCTTACTGAAGTCCGTGGCGATTACATCAATTTCTTCCCTTTGCTCTAGGGCGCACAGAGTACTAGACACAAACTCAATGAGGTTGATGATCGATGGTTTTCGAGTCATCCGATGGTTGTTGAGTCATCCGAAGACATATCAGAAGATTTGAGAGTTGATTGATAGCAATCGAATTATTTTTTGTGTTAATTAATTGATATAATTTTTTAGGGTCTGAGATGATGGTAGATTAAATTTGGCTGAGATATATTTGGTAACGATATTCAGCAACTAGCGAAAAGTGATTGTAAGCTAGGAGGTAATTTTGTTGATCAAAATCAGAACCAGATTTAACGTATTGGTGCCATAACCTGTTTCTCTTATTACGAAGTGTACGAAGTTCTTTGTTATACCACGAGCAGATGACGAAGGATTTCTGCGTCGAATAAAAGGATCTTATCGTAGAAGATAACTACAGCAGAATCTGCGGTTACGTTACTATTTTGCAGAAAACTAAACAGTCGCTTATATTAGGAGTTATAGCCATTTTTGTGTTCAAGTTTGGACCTTCTCAGGCGCTTATTTTAGGGGTTAAAGCCATTTTTGTGTTCAAGTTTGGACCCTATCAGACGCTTATTTTAGGAGTTATAGCCATTTTTGAGTTCAAGTTTGGACCCTCTCAGACGCATATTTTAGGAGTTACAGCCATTTTTGTGTTCAAGTTTGGACCCTCTCAGACGCTTACTGTAGGAGGTATAATCATTTTTGAGGTCAAGTTTGGACCCTCTCAGACGCTTATTTTAGGAGTTATAGCCATTTTTGTGTTCAAGTTTGGACCTTCTCAGAAGCTTACTGTAGGAGGTATAGCCATTTTTGAGTTCAAGTTTGGACCCTCTCAGACGCATATTTTAGGAGTTATAGCCATTTTTGTGTTCAAGTTTGGACCCTCTCAGACGCTTACTGTAGGAGGTATACTCATTTCTGAGGTCAAGTTTGGACCCTCTCAGACGCTTATTTTAGGAGTTATAGTAATTTTTGTGTTCAAGTTTGGACCCTCTCAGACGCTTACTGTAGGAGGTATACTCATTTTTGAGGTCAAGTTTGGACCCTCTCAGACGCTTACTTTAGGAGTTAAAGCCATTTTTGTGTTCAAGTTTGGACCCTATCAGACGCTTATTTTAGGAGTTATAGCCATTTTTATGTTAAAGTTTGGACCCCTTCAGAAGCTTATTTTAGGAGTTATAGCCATTTTTTTGTTCAAGTTTGGACCTTCTCAGAACCTTACTGCAGGAGGTATAGCCATTTTTGAGTTCAAGTTTGGACCCTCTCAGACGCATATTTTAGGAGTTACAGCCATTTTTGTGTTCAAGTTTGGACCCTCTCAGACGCTTACTGTAGGAGGTATAATCATTTTTGAGGTCAAGTTTGGACCCTCTCAGACGCTTATTTTAGGAGTTATAGCCATTTTTGTGTTCAAGTTTGGACCTTCTCAGAAGCTTACTGTAGGAGGTATAGCCATTTTTGAGTTCAAGTTTGGACCCTCTCAGACGCATATTTTAGGAGTTATAGCCATTTTTGTGTTCAAGTTTGGACCCTCTCAGACGCTTACTGTAGGAGGTATACTCATTTCTGAGGTCAAGTTTGGACCCTCTCAGACGCTTACTGTAGGAGGTATAGCCATTTTTGAGTTCAAGTTTGGACCCTCTCAGACGCATATTTTAGGAGTTATAGCCATTTTTGTGTTCAAGTTTGGACCCTCTCAGACGCTTACTGTAGGAGGTATACTCATTTCTGAGGTCAAGTTTGGACCCTATCAGACGCTTATTTTAGGAGTTATAGCCATTTTTGTGTTAAAGTTTGGACCCCTTTAGAAGCTTATTTTAGGAGTTATAGCCATTTTTTTGTTCAAGTTTGGACCTTCTCAGAACCTTACTGCAGGAGGTATAGCCATTTTTGAGTTCAAGTTTGGACCCTCTCAGACGCATATTTTAGGAGTTACAGCCATTTTTGTGTTCAAGTTTGGACCCTCTCAGACGCTTACTGTAGGAGGTATAATCATTTTTGAGGTCAAGTTTGGACCCTCTCAGACGCTTATTTTAGGAGTTATAGCCATTTTTGTGTTCAAGTTTGGACCTTCTCAGAAGCTTACTGTAGGAGGTATAGCCATTTTTGAGTTCAAGTTTGGACCCTCTCAGACGCATATTTTAGGAGTTATAGCCATTTTTGTGTTCAAGTTTGGACCCTCTCAGACGCTTACTGTAGGAGGTATACTCATTTTTGAGGTCAAGTTTGGACCCTCTCAGACGCTTACTGTAGGAGGTATACTCATTTTTGAGGTCAAGTTTGGACCCTCTCAGACGCTTACTTTAGGAGTTAAAGCCATTTTTGTGTTCAAGTTTGGACCCTATCAGACGCTTATTTTAGGAGTTATAGCCATTTTTATGTTAAAGTTTGGACCCCTTCAGAAGCTTATTTTAGGACTTATAGCCATTTTTGTGTTCAAGTTTGGACCCTCTCAGACGCTTACTGTAGGAAGTATACTCATTTTTGAGGTCAAGTTTGGACCCTCTCAGACGCTTACTTTAGGAGTTAAAGCCATTTTTGTGTTCAAGTTTGGACCTATCAGACGCTTATTTTAGGAGTTATAGCCATTTTTATGTTAAAGTTTGGACCCCTTCAGAAGCTTATTTTAGGACTTATAGCCATTTTTGTGTTCAAGTTTGGACCCTCTAAGAACCTTACTGCAGGAGGTATAGCCATTTTTGAGTTCAAGTTTGGACCCTCTCAGACGCATATTTTAGGAGTTATAGCCATTTTTGTGTTCAAGTTTGGACCCTCTCAGACGCTGACTGTAGGAGGTATACTCATTTTTGAGGTCAAGTTTGGACCCTCTCAGACGCTTACTTTAGGAGTTAAAGCCATTTTTGTGTTCAAGTTTGGACCCTATCAGACGCTTATTTTAGGAGTTATAGCCATTTTTATGTTAAAGTTTGGACCCCTTCAGAAGCTTATTTTAGGACTTATAGCCATTTTTGTGTTCAAGTTTGGACCCTCTAAGAACCTTACTGCAGGAGGTATAGCCATTTTTGAGTTCAAGTTTGGACCCTCTCAGACGCTTATTTTAGGAGTTATAACCATTTTTGTGTTCAAGTTTGGACCTTCTCAGAACCTTACTGCAGGAGGTATAGCCATTTTTGAGTTCAAGTTTGGACCCTCTCAGACGCATATTTTAGGAGTTACAGCCATTTTTGTGTTCAAGTTTGGACCCTCTCAGACGCTTACTGTAGGAGGTATACTCATTTTTGAGGTCAAGTTTGGACCCTCTCAGACGCTTACTTTAGGAGTTAAAGCCATTTTTGTGTTCAAGTTTGGACCCTATCAGACGCTTATTTTAGGAGTTATAGCCATTTTTGTGTTAAAGTTTGGACCCCTTCAGAAGCTTATTTTAGGAGTTATAGCCATTTTTGTGTTCAAGTTTGGACCTTCTCAGAAGCTTACTGTAGGAGGTATAGCCATTTTTGAGTTCAAGTTTGGACCCTCTCAGACGCATATTTTAGCAGTTATAGAAATTTTTGTGTTTAAGTTTGGACCTCCTCAGACGCTTATTTTGGAAATTATTGCCATTTTTGTGTTCTACTTTGAACCCCTCAGACGCTTATTTTAGGAGTTATAGCTGTTTTTGTGTTCAAGTTTGGACCCAATCAGGCGCTTATTTTATTAGTTACAGCCAATTTTGTGTTGAACTTTGAACCCTCTCAGACGCTTCTTTTAGGAGTTATAGCAATTTTTGTGTTCAACTTTGGAACCCCTCAGACGCTTATTTTAGGAGTTATAGCCGTTTTTGTGTTCAAGGTTGGGCGCCCTCAGACGCTTCTTTTAGGAGTTATAGCCATTTTCGTGCTGAAGTTTGGATCCCCTTAGACGCTTATTTTAGGAGTTATAGCCATTTTTGTGTTCAAGTTTGGACCTTCTCAGAAGCTTACTGTAGGAGGTATAGCCCTTTTTGAGTTCAAGTTTGGACCCTCTCAGACGCATATTTTAGGAGTTATAGCCATTTTTGTGTTCAAGTTTGGACCCTCTCAGACGCTTACTGTAGGAGGCATACTCATTTTTGAGGTCAAGTTTGGACCCTCTCAGACGCTTATTTTAGGAGTTATAGCCATTTTTGTGTTCAAGTTTGGACCTTCTCAGAAGCTTACTGTAGGAGGTATAGCCATTTTTGAGTTCAAGTTTGGACCCTCTCAGACGCATATTTTAGCAGTTATAGAAATTTTTGTGTTTAAGTTTGGACCCCCTCAGACGCTTATTTTAGGAGTTATAGCCATTTTTGTGTTCAAGTTTGGACTTTCTCAGAAGCTTACTGTAGGAGGTATAGCCCTTTTTGAGTTCAAGTTTGGACCCTCTCAGACGCATATTTTAGGAGTTATAGCCATTTTTGTGTTCAAGTTTGGACCCTCTCAGACGCTTACTGTAGGAGGTATACTCATTTTTGAGGTCAAGTTTGGACCCTCTCAGACGCTTATTTTAGGAGTTATAGCCATTTTTGTGTTCAAGTTTGGACCTTCTCAGAAGCTTACTGTAGGAGGTATAGCCATTTTTGAGTTCAAGTTTGGACCCTCTCAGACGCATATTTTAGCAGTTATAAAAATTTTTGTGTTTAAGTTTGGACCCCCTCAGACGCTTATTTTGGAAATTATAGCCATTTTTGTGTTCTACTTTGAACCCCTCAGACGCTTATTTTAGGAGTTATAGCTGTTTTTGTGTTCAAGTTTGGACCCAATCAGGCGCTTATTTCATTAGTTACAGCCAATTTTGTGTTGAACTTTGAACCCTCTCAGACGCTTATTTTAGGTGTTATAGCCGTTTTTGTGTTCAAGGTTGGGCGCCCTCAGACGCTTCATTTAGGAGTTATAGCCATTTTCGTGTTGAAGTTTGGATCACCTTAGACGCTTATTTTAGGAGTTATAGCCATTTTTGTGTTCAAGTTTGGACCTTCTCAGAACCTTACTGCAGGAGGTATAGCCATTTTTGAGTTCAAGTTTGGACCCTGTTGAAAATTAACAGTTGAACACTCTTTTGTATTAACAATGTAATTATAATGTCTAATTCTTTCTCTTATTATACACACACAACATTCATACTACTACATACTAATATTATATACATTAACTACTACATTCATACATCCCACGCTATATATACTCATGTCATTGTCATTAAAAGACACAGTTGCAAAATATCCATGAACCCGTGTAACAAATCTAATTTCTAAATTAAAGTAAATTGCATTTTATTCGGTCGTGTTTCATTTCCGTGGTCATTTTTTAACATTGGTGCCGAAACCCGGGAGCTCTAATCGAAAAAACAATAAATAGCAATATTTAGAAATTTCTTTGTATTTCGGATCGCGACTGTAAGAAATATGGAGTTATCAACACGTGCGGCATATAAAGGTCAAGTGACCAAAATCGCGAATTCAGCGCTCGAATTTCTTAAAGATGATAGCTCATGTATTAACGAGGCGAACGAGCCTAATTTTGGTGATATTGAGGAGGAACTCGTTTCATATGTTCAAAGATTAACATCCGTTAACGAAAACCTCAATACAATCAATGAAGATATAAAGCAGAAAGGCCTTCTAAAAGAAGACGAATCGCTAAAGGTCGTTGAGTACCAGGACCTGGCTTTAAACGCACTTGCACGGTTAAATACGAGGTTGCAGAGGCTTAACAATAAACTCAATACGATTCTTCCTAATGAAACAGCAAATTTTTCCACTAACTCTATCCAAAAGAACAGTGGATTTAAGCTTCCAAAATTACCACTAAAACGATTTGACGGAAATTTCAGTGATTGGTTGCCCTTTTGGGAACAATTTCGTAGTGCCGTCCACGAAAACACAAATTTATCGGGTCCTGAAAAATTTAATTACCTAGAATCTGTTCTCATAGGCGACGCAAAGAAATCTATCGCTGGTTTTACACCATCTGAAAAATGCTATGAAGCGGCTGTTGGACTCCTTCAGGAGCAATATGGATGCGCGGACAAGCTCATTGACAGCATATTCAACAGCTGGTAAGTCTGACTCCAGTTCGTGACCGTAACGATACCCCTGGATTACGAAATCTTTACGCGGTTGTTGTTTCATGCACTCGCTCGCTGACAGCATTACAGGTGCCAACAAGTAATTATTACGTCATGCTTCGATCCATATTGCTTCGATGTCTTCCAACAGCTCTTCGCATTGAGTACCATAGAAAAATGGAAAGCGAGGTGAAGGAAGATGAAGCTGCTGAAACTTCTTCGACTACAGATAACGGATCGGTTCCCTCTCAAATAGACGGAGATCAAGTCAAAGACATTCTACGATTCCTAAAACGAGAAGTTGAATCTCTAGAGAAAAGTGGCGTTACCCACACCAACACCAGTTCCAAGATCAGAACCGTTGCCCATTCGACCGCCTCCAGTTTGGTGACAATCAGTGCAACCGATGCTGCATGCATTTTTTGGAAATCAAACACTCACAAAATGAAGGACTGTGACAGCAGTATATCGGTTACAGAAAAGAGACAAATTTTACGTAACAGCGGCAGATGTTTTCGTTGTGCCAAAACTGGTCATTCCGCTAAAAAGTGCAAAAGCGGTAAATTTCTATCTTGTAACAAATGCAAAGGCAGGCATATGTCATTAATGTGTGATCCTACATATACAAAAAAGAATATACCGAGAGAGAGTGATGACAAAAACAGAGCCTTAAACTTGTGTGCACATAACGCAACGGAGAACATTCTTTTGAAAACATTTAGATGTGTGGCTGTTTCAAAAACAAAAAACATTACTATTCGTGCTATTATAGACGGGGGAAGCCAAAACACATACATTCGTGAAAGTGTTGTAAAAAACTTAAATTTGAAATCGCGAGGCACAGTCGATTTATCAGTTATACCATTTGGATGTAAGGAAGCTAAGCCCACAGAAAAATTCTACAAAGTTATTGTTAGTTTAAAAAGCCTTCTGAATCCCGAAAGACAAGTTACCTTGGAGGCAATAGTAGTGCCCGAAATTTGCGTCGACGTATTGACAATTCCAGAATCCGAGTGCCCGCTTTTTGAAGGAATTCAGCTGTCTGATGTTCTGCGCAGTGATATGGAGATAGAAGAGGGACTCAGTCTTCTTGTTGGTTCCGATTTTTATTGGAGCATTGTGACGGGAGAGCAACGTCAACTTACCAAGCGACTAAGAGCAGTACATACGGTGTTTGGATGGACATTACAGGGCCTCCACATTGTAAGTGATCAGTTTAATTCATGCGCTAAAGGTTCTTGTTCCTCTTCCAGATGCCTCATTAATCTGACATCGACAACAAAATCAGAAGACTTCACACAATTTTGGGCGTTAGAAGCGATTGGTATAAGAAATGACAAAGATGAGAACACCTTTCTTACCGAAGAGCTGATCGAGAAGTGCATCAGTAGACAAGATTCTCGCTACGTTGCAAAACTGCCATGGAAGACATATGATTCCGTTTTGCAAGACAACAAAGGGCTGGCTTTGCAGCGTTTGGATTCTCTTATCCGCCGATTGTCAAGAGATCCAGCAAAGTTGTTGAACTACGATGAAGCCATTAGAAAATTAATTTGCGATGGTATTGCTGAGCCAGTTACATCGTCATCATGTGAAAAGCCCCATCAAACACGCGTTTACTACCTCCCTCATCAGCCAGTGTATAAGGAGGAAGGTACCACAAAGCTTCGCGTGGTTTTTGACGCGTCGGCGCATGTTGATGGAACTGGTTCCCTTAACGATCATCTCTGGACAGGCGCTAACTTGCTGCCAGACGTTTCGAAGGTTATTCTAAACTTCCGCCTGGGTCTTCATGGCATCGTGGCAGATATCGAGAAAGCCTTTCTCCAGATATCCCTATACGAGGATGACCGCGATAGCCATCGCTTTATGTGGTTTGGAAGCAAATTAACCACTGCCAGTGACAGACCAAAGTTCAACGAATACAGGATGACCAGAGTTACGTTTGGTGTGAATTGCAGCCCATTTTTGCTGTGTGCGACGATCAAGCATCACCTCCAACTTGAATCCAAGAACTTTCCGTCCACATGTTCTATACTTTTGGAGAGTATATATATGGATGACGTGGTTATGAGCACAGATTGTGAGCAAGAGGGAGGTAAAATTTGTTCCGAAGCTGTCAACATCCTTAAGCGAGCTTCAATGAATCTGCACAAGTGGAACTCAAGTAGCCAACTGATACGAAATGCGATGAATAGCAACATCGTTCCATCTGTGCAAAAAGTGTTGGGCCTTTCCTGGTTCACTTATAGTGATGAAATGGCTGTACCGATGGAATCCGTTCTAGAAGTTCTTGTTTCAAAATCGACAAAAGGAACCAAACGTAATGTTCTACAGGCTATTGCAAGGATGTTTGATCCAATAGGTATTCTTGGTCCCATAATCGTCAAACTAAAAAATTCTTTTCCAGAAATTGTGGAAGAAAAAAGTGCTCTGGGATGTAGTTTTCGATGGCGATCTTCTTGAAGAATGGGACGATTGCGTAAAAGGGATCATTGAACTTAAGGACATGACGTTTCCGAGAGCTGCTACTTCTGTCTCATTAAACGAAGGAACATTTGAGATTCACATATTTGCGGATGCCAGCACGAAAGCCTATGGTTCGGTAGCTTTCATAAAAAGTGTTTCCAAGATGGGGAAAGTCCAAGTTTCGTTTTTGTGTGCCAAAAATCGTGTTGCTCCTTTAAAGATGGATAATTCCAGTGAGCTGACACTACCGAAGTTGGAGCTTACTGCTGCTCTCATAGCTGCTCGTCTTCATTCATACCTGAAGAGGTGTCTAAAGCTTTCTACCGATAAATACTTTCTCTGGACAGATTCGAAGATTGCCTTGAACTGGATTCAGGGAGATGTGAAAAGATGGCAGCCCTATGTTCAAAATCGAGTTGATGAAATACGACGACTCACTGTAGTTTCACAATGGGGCACTGTCGAGGAAAAGAAAATCCCGCTGATCTTCTCACACGAGGCTTGAATGGCAACATTTTACTAAATTCCGATTTGTGGGCTCACGGTCCTAGTTGGCTTGTACACAGTGACGAATATTGGACTCAGGCAGTTACAGCTGCTCCCGAAAACTCCGCAATACTGTTAACAGAATCTCTACCACCAATAGAAGAGCCGCTTTTGAGCTACAACGATTACAGTACCTGGGTTCGTCTTATGAGAGTCACTGCATTCGTTCTCCGATACATAGGCTCTGTTAAAAGAAAGCAAAAACCGGAAATCATATTGTCATTTTCCGATGTACCTCCACTATGTGCTACCGAAATCCAACAAGCTGAAAACCATTGGGTAAGGTACATTCAAAAACAATATTTTGCTAATGAAATTAGTTTCTTACGAAAGGGCAAATCTTTGTCGACGTCATCAAAGATATTCGAGTTGTCGCCCTTCTTAGACAACTTTAACATAATGAGGTTGGGAGGGCGTCTGCAGTCACTGGACGAGCCAATGGAATTAAAACATCCTATCATCCTACCATCGTACTCACACCTCCTCGATCTTCTGATTGACGAGTATCATCAACGAAACCTGCATGCTGGTGTGAATACTGTCCTGTCGAAGCTACGCGAACGGTTTTGGATAATTCGAGGACGTCAGGCCATTAAGAGACGAATCAAGAAGTGTTTTGTATGCAAGAAACTTTGGGGTCTACCAGCATCCAAGCCATTTGCCCCATTACCATCTGAGAGAATATCCCTTTCGCGACCGTTCGACAATGTGGGCGTCGATTTTGCTGGCCCGCTCTATTGTTATGATGACATCAATAACCCGACCAAGGTTTACATCGCAATTTTCACGTGCTCTGCTGTACGCGCAGTACACCTTGAAATAACGAAAGGACTATCTACAGAACATTTTTTGATGGCCCTTCGGCGTTTCATCGGTAGGCGAGGCGTTCCATCGATGATACTTTCCGACAACGCTCGTACTTTCCGTAAAGCTGCATTGGAACTTCGTAGCCCTGACTGTTTTTGGGAGGAAGAGGTCATTCAGGGCTTTCTTTCGAGAAGAAAGATACAATGGCAATTCATTGTGGAACGTGCCCCTTGGTGGGGTGGGTTTTGGGAGAGGCTCATTCGAACAATGAAGAACTTAATGAAAGTTACTATTGGTAAGGCAAAACTTAATTTTGAACAGCTTAGAACTATCGTTACAGAAACTGAAAGGGTAGTCAACGACCGTCCGCTAACATATATCAGCGCTGACCCTTTGGACCTGTCTGCCTTGACACCAACCGATTTCTTAATTGCATCCCGAGGGTGGAATTTTGCAGCGTCGACATGTCAAGAGCCCTATGCAGACACACTTCGAAACGATTGGAAACATCAAATGAGGTATACAACAAAGCTAAAGAGAAGGTGGCAATCAGAGTATCTTCAGCTGTTGCGCTCTTTCCATAATTCGCCCACGAGGGGATCTGTGCATAATCTAAAACAAGGAGATGTTGTTCTCGTTTTCGACCAAGCAACACCACGGATCAACTGGAAAATGGCTATCGTGGATCAGGTGCACCAAGGAAGGGATTCAAAGATCAGATCTTGTCAAGTCCGATTGGCAGATGGGAAGCTGTTCAGAAGACCAATCCAGTTACTTTATCCTCTTGAAGTTCAATCTCGCCCCCCCGAGGATGTTGAAAATTAACAGTTGAACACTCTTTTGTATTAAGAATGTAATTATCATGTCTAATTCTTTCTCTTATTATACACACACAACATTCATACTACTACATACTAATATTATATACATTAACTACTACATTCATACATCCCACGCTATATATACTCATGTCATTGTCATTAAAAGACACAGTTGCAAAATATCCATGAACCCGTGTAACAAATCTAATTTCTAAATTAAAGTAAATTGCATTTTATTCGGTCGTGTTTCATTTCCGTGGTCATTTTTTAACAGACCCTCTCAGACGCATATTTTAGGAGTTACAGCCATTTTTGTGTTCAAGTTTGGACCCTCTCAGACGCATATTTAAGGGGCTATAGCCATTTTTGTGTTTAACTTCGGACCCTCTAGGACCCTTATTTAAGGAGTTATAGCCATTTTTGTGTTCAAGTTTGGACCCTCTAGGACGCTTATTTAAGGAGTTACAGTCATTTTTGTGTTCAAGTTTGGAAGCTTTAGGACGCTTATTTTAGGAGTTATAGCCATTTTTGTGTTCAAGTTTGGACCCTCTAGGGCGCTTATTTAAGGGGCTCTAGCCATTTTTGTGTTCAAGTTTGGACCCTTATTTTAGGAGTTATAGCCATTTTTGTGTTCAAGTTTGGACCCTCTAGGGCGCTTATTTAAGGAGTTATAGCCATTTTTGTGTTCAAGTTTGGATCCTCTTGGACGCTTATTCAAGGAGTTATAGCCATTTTTGTGTTCAAGTTTGGACCCTCTCAGACGCTTATTTTAGGAGTTATAGCCATTTTTGTGTTCAAGTTTGGACCTTCTCCTTCTACCGCGAGCATCGAACTTGTCGAGTTGTAGAGGCTGAGTAGGGTCAATGAATCTCGAGAAGAAATTCTCCAGACGAGTCCTGAAACCAAAGGATGCTCCCCCCCCTCCCCAACTCCCAAATAACTCCATCATTCCCCTGGGCTGGATCAAGGTGTCATACGACCCGTGCCGAAGATCAACCTGGCTGAGGGCCCAGTATCTCCAAAAATAGCTCAGTCGCAAACGGAGTATCCGGATACCTGGCGACCTCCGGATTAGCTAGCCTTATCTGTATATGGCGGATCTCTGTACAGATGGACAACCCTTTCTCCGCTACTCGTGGGACTATCAATGGAAAATAACCATAAAAGAAAAACCGAGGCCGGTACTCCTTCATTACCGGGCGGTGGAACGGTGACTACACCGACTACCGGCAAGGCTCCTGCATTGCCGAGAGGAGGCAAAACTGTGGCAGGCCATGATGCGCCATCCTCTAAAGGCAAAAGGAATAAGCCTAATAATAAGAATTCAGGAAGTGTTAAGACTGTGGCAGGCCATGGTCCTATCACCTCCTCCACCCCTAGCAGCAGCAAGTTTGTGGCAGGCCACGGACTTGTCGCTGCTACCAAAACTCCTTCGGGGAGTGTAAAGACTGTGGCAAGCCATGGTCCTATCACTTCCCCCGCCCCCAGCAGCAGCAAGTTTGTGGCAGGCGACGGACTTGTTGCTACTACCAAAACTCCTCCCTCCAAAGAGGAATCTGGAGCTCAGCCGCATTGGCAAGCTCCATCTAAGGCGCTCTACATAAGACGCCGAAATGCTTCACGCATCATCAAAACCTTCGGATACATTCCGGAGGTGGAGAGAAGTGCGGAAATAAAGAGCAAGGTTGAGTGGGCTAAAAACATCCTAAAAGACGGATTTCCCACTGCTTCCACTGCTCACAAAACGTCAAAAGACATCCTCTAAGCGTCAGAGATCGTTGGAGGAAACCGTACCGGTTTCCAAGAGGCCCAAAACACACAGTTCCACAACCCCTGGGCCATCCAACAGCAGATCTCTGAGGTCTTATAATGAAGTCCTAAAGGACGCGTTGGTGATCGCGGTGATCGACAGAAGCGATACCGACGGTTCCATTACACCGGAACGGTGGCAACTGGTCAAGTTGAAGCTCTCCAGCAACTTCTTGGCCATCATGCGGGAGAACCCAGGACCACCTCCTATCACAAGCGACGCTGGCTGGCACCAAGGCCATGTCAAGCTCATCGCTTGCTCCAACCAGAGATCTCTCGATCTCTTCACCAAGGCCATCGATGGTTTAGGAGAGGTTTGGCCAGGTGCAAAACTCGAGGTCGTATCTAAGGAAGACATTCCTAGTAGACCTCGAACTCGTACCTGGATTCCAGCCGAACCCTCCTCTCCAGGAAGTATCCTGGAAATCATCCGGCTCAGCAACCCGACTCTTCCGACTCATGACTGGAAAGTCGCGAAACTGGAGGAACTAAGGGGTTCTTATAGATGCGCGTTAATTGTGATCAATAAGGAATCCCTTAATCCTCTGGCGCAGACGAAAGGCATGATTCGGTTCGGATTCGAGTCAATTCACTTAAGGGTGTACAAAAAGGATGAGCTGGATGCTGATAAGCAACCTCCTCCTCCTTTAACACCCGATATCACAACCGGTCAGAGAAAGAAGATGAGCTCTTGGGCACATCTTCAGAATCGGAGGACCTCAACAACACCGTGGTGGAGGCGACTCTGGAAGACTGTAGCAATGATACGGTTTCTCCAGATTAATCTCCACCACTCAAAAAAGGCTTCGGCCGCACTCATTCTGCGTCTTTCCAAAAGCGCAGAAGACATAATTCTAATCCAGGAACCATGGATTGCAGAAGGCGTGGTTCGTGGACTTAGGACACCCTCATACGTTCCGCTCTATACAAGAGACAAAGGTAAGATTAGAACTTGTATATTAGTGAAACGTAGCCTTAATGTATTTCTACTTCCCAACCTCAGTGACCCCGACCTAACCGTTGCCAGATTAGAGACTGCCAAAGGCTCTTACTGGCTGGCATCGGCTTACCTTGGCTACGACCAAGTGGGCCCTCTCCCTGGTGATAACCTAGAAAGGGTGGTACTGGAAGCGGGAAGGCAAAAAACTGGCCTCATAATCGGATGTGACGCTAACGCACATCATACGGTATGGGGCAGTACCGACATCAATGATAGAGGTGAGTCACTTTTAGACTATATTTTAAGTACTAACCTCTTAATTTGCAATATTGGCAATGAGCCCACTTTCATAACAAAAAACCGACAAGAAGTATTAGATATTACTCTTGTCTCCGACAGCATCACCCAAAGGCTAACAAACTGGATGGTATTGTCTGAACACTCCTTTTCAGACCATAGATACATCCAATTCAGTCTGAGTGATGCTCCCCCCAGCCAACCAGCTTTCCGGAACTACCGGAAAACTGATTGGACAAAATATCGAGGAATACTGTCGGAAACGATATCCTCTAAACTATCAAGTCCCCCGCGTGACACCAATGAGCTCGACATGAAAGTCAGGGAATTTACTCTGACTCTCAATAAGGCTATGGCCGCTTCCTGCCCTCTTATTCAACCAAGAGGCAAGAAAAAGCCACATTGGTGGTCATCGGCACTAGGACTGCTCAGAAACACCTGCAGAAAACTTTTCAACGCAGCAAAAAGCACAAGAAAAGTGACCGACTGGGACTCATATAAAGAATCCCTCAAATTATACAAAAAAGAACTGAGGAAGGCAAAGCGACAATCCTGGAGGTCATTCTGCGACAAAATCACAGAAACCTCTGAGGCTTCGCGGCTAAGAAAAATCCTCTCCACAAATCCTATGATGCCCAGCTGTTTGAAAAAAACCGATGGCTCTTGGACAACCTCAAGTGATGAATCACTCAACCTGCTTCTGGACACCCACTTTCCAGGTAGCTCCCATCTCGCGCCCAGTAGCAGCCCAAACAAGCCTACTGCAACCGTGACCAAAATTCATAGTCTGATTACGAGAGACAAACTGCTCTGGGCGCTGCATAGCTTCAAACCATACAAGTCTGCTGGTCCGGACGGTATTATACCTGCCGAGCTACAGAGATCCTCAGATATTATTCTACCAGTGTTGGAAAATATTATGAGGAGCTGTGTAGAACTTATCCACATTCCACTGTTATGGAGAGAAGTCAATGTAGTACTCATTCCCAAAGCTGGAAAATGTTCTCATGTGGTCCCAAAGGACCTCAGACCTATAAGTCTATCATCATTCCTTGTGAAAACTTTAGAACGACTGATTGATATCCATATTCGAGCTAAAGTTGATCCAAGACTTCTGTCTGCGGCTCAACATGCCTACTGTAAAGGTAAGTCGGTGGAAACAGCTTTGCACTCTCTGACTAGCCACATCGAAAGATCCCTACAATATAAGGAGTACACAATGGTTGCTTTCCTAGACATAGAGGGCGCCTTTAACAACGTCAACACATCCGCAATCACGACTGCGCTGTCAACTCTGCAGGTAGACGGCTCACTTGGGGAGCTGATTAATCTAATGCTAACAAGCAGGATAATCAACTCCAAACTGGGTGAGACTTCTGCTAAAAGATATGTCAGTAGGGGTACGCCGCAAGGCGGTGTCCTCTCCCCCCTTCTCTGGAACTTAGTGGTTAACGAACTACTGATATACCTGGAAGCGGGTGGTAGCAGAGTGATTGCCTATGCGGATGACGTTGCCATAGCCGTCTCAGGAAAACATTTAAATACCATTAAAGAACTCCTCCAAGTAAATCTTAACAGATTAACCTGCTGGGCAGATCGCTGTGGATTGGGAATAAACCCCCATAAAACTGATCTTGTCCTCTTTTCTAGGAAATATAAAATTCCAATCATAGACCCTCCTTCAATAAACGGTACCAGTTTAGCTTTCTCCGATACAGCAAAATATCTGGGTCTCATTTTTGACAGGAAACTAAACTGGAAACCTAACATTCAAGAAAGAGTCAATAAAGCTAAAATAGCTTTATTCTCTTGCAAGAAAGCCATTGGGAACAAATGGGGCCTTCAACCTCGCATAACCCACTGGCTATACATCTCGGTCATAAGACCGATACTTACTTACGGGGTGGTTGTCTGGTGGACGGCCTTGGAAAATGCAGTCAACCGCATTAAATTAAGCAGAGTCCAAAGAACAGCATGTCTATGCACAAGCGGAGCTTTGCGGTCTACCCCCTCTGCGGCATTAGATATTCTGCTTCACTTGACACCCCTCGACATTTTTAGCAAGCAAGTAGCTGCGACTGCAGCTATTCGCCTTAAAGCGACTAAACAGTGGACAAATAATTCATTTGGCCACGCCAACATTCTTAATACATTAGGAATCCTCACAGAGAACACCGATTACACCATACCTGAACTTTGGTTTGACAAAATCTTCCATGTAAGCTTCCCCTCTAGATCATTCTGGGAGGAGGATGCTTTCATGGAGGACAAGTCAATCCATCTCTACACAGATGGATCTAAAACCGACAGCGGAGTTGGTGGCGGTGTTTTTTCAGATAAGCTAAATCTAAGCCTCTCTTTCCGCCTTCCAAATCACTGTAGCGTGTTCCAGGCGGAAATTTTGGCGATTAAAGAAGCTCTGTCCTGGCTGAAGAAAAACGTGATATCTGCAAAGGATATCCGCATATTTTCGGATAGTCAGGCCGCCATCAAGTCCCTGGACTCGGTCTCATTGTGTTCTAAAACTGCCCTTGAATGCCGATCATCTCTCATGGAGATGGCAGAGCAGTTCAACATTCACCTCTGTTGGGTGCCGGGCCACAGAGACATTCCAGGGAACTGCAGAGCCGATGAACTCGCCAAAATTGGAACCACTCTACCTATCCTACCGGACAAAGGTAGTATAGGTATACCAATCGCTACGTGCAAACTAACATTAAAGCTAGATGCCAATAAAAGAACGGACCTTAGGTGGACTGCTGGACAAACATGTCTATTAACCAAACAGATCTGGCCAAGGCTGGATCTGAGTCGATCTAAGTGTCTGATCCTTTTAGATAGGAAACATCTCAGCGCCATAATAGGTGTCATTACCGGACACTGCCTCATAGGCAAGCACGCAAGAAGGCTTGGCGCTTTTACTAACGATTTCTGTAGAAGCTGCATAGACGAGGAAGAGGAGGAGACAATACCCCACTTACTCTGCACATGCCCAGCTATCTCTCAGAGAAGGAAGCTTCACCTAGGAGCTTTCTTCTACAACGACCTAAACGATCTAGAAAAAATAGACGTTAACAGTCTCCTACGCTTTATTAAAAGCTCAAACTGGTCCCAGTAGTAAGAAGATCACAGATCCACGTGGCATCACAATGGGCCAATAGGCCTAAGTGGGTTGGTATTTCCAACAGCCACTCTTACCTAACCTAACCTAACCTTGGACCTTCTCAGAAGCTTACTGTAGGAGGTATAGCCATTTTTGAGTTCAAGTTTGGACCCTCTCAGACGCATATTTTAGGAGTTATAGCCATTTCTGTGTTCAAATTTGGACCCTCTCAGACGCTTACTGTAGGAGGTATACTCATTTTTGAGGTCAAGTCTGGACCCTCTCAGACGCGTATTTTAGGAGTTATAGCCATTTTTGTGTTCAAGTTTGGACCTTCTCAGAAGCTTACTGTAGGAGGTATAGCCATTTTTGAGTTTAAGTTTGGACCCTCTCAGACGCATATTTTAGGAGTTATAGCCATTTTTGTGTTCAAGTTTGGACCCTCTCAGACGCATATTTTAGCAGTTATAGAAATTTTTGTGTTTAAGTTTGGACCCCCTCAGACGCTTATTTTGGAAATTATAGCCATTTTTGTGTTCTACTTTGAACCCCCAGACGCTTATTTTAGGAGTTATAGCTGTTTTTGTGTTCAAGTTTGGACCCAATCAGGCGCTTATTTTATTAGTTACAGCCAATTTTGTGTTGAACTTTGAACCCTCTCAGACGCTTATTTTAGGATTTATAGCCGTTTTTGTGTTCAAGGTTGGGCGCCCTCAGACGCTTCTTTTAGGAGTTATAGCCATTTTCGTGTTGAAGTTTGGATCCCCTTAGACGCTTATTTTAGGAGTTATATCCATTTTTGTGTTCAAGTTTGGACCTTCTCAGAACCTTACTGCAGGAGGTATAGCCATTTTTGAGTTCAAGTTTGGACCCTCTCAGACGCATATTTTAGGAGTTACAGAAATTTTTGTGTTCAAGTTTGGACCCTCTCAGACGCTTCTTTTAGGAGTTATAGCAATTTTTGTGTTCAACTTTGGAACCCCTCAGACGCTTATTTTAGGAGTTATAGCCGTTTTTGTGTTCAAGGTTGGGCGCCCTCAGACGCTTCTTTTAGGAGTTATAGCCATTTTCGTGCTGAAGTTTGGATCCCCTTAGACGCTTATTTTAGGAGTTATAGCCATTTTTGTGTTCAAGTTTGGAACCTCTCAGACGCAAATTTTAGGAGTTACAGCCATTTTTGTGTTCAAGTTTGGACCCTCTCAGACGCTTACTGTAGGAGGTATAATCATTTTTGAGGTCCAGTTTGGACCCTCTCAGACGCATATTTAAGGAGCTATAGCCATTCTTGTGTTCAATTTCGGACCCTCTAGGACCCTTATTTAAGGAGTTATAGCCATTTTTGTGTTTAAGTTTGGACCCTCTAGGACGCTTATTTTAGGAGTTATAGCCATTTTTGTGTTCAGGTTTGGACCCTCTAGGACGCTTATTTAAGGAGGTACAGTCATTTTTGTGTTTAAGTTTGGAAGCTCTAGGACGCTTATTTTAGGAGTTATAGCCATTTTTGTGTTCAAGTTTGGACCCTCTAGGGCGCTTATTTAAGGGGTTCTAGCCATTTTTGTGTTCAAGTTTGGACCCTTATTTTAGGAGTTATAGCCATTTTTGTGTTCAAGTTTGGACCCTCTAGGGCGCTTATTTAAGGAGTTATAGCCATTTTTGTGTTCAAGTTTGGATCCTCTTGGACGCTTATTCAAGGATTTATAGCCATTTTTATGTTCAAGTTTGGACCCTCTAGGACGCTTATTTTTGGAGTTTTAGCCATTTTTGTGTTCAAGTTTGGACCCTCTAGGGCGCTTATTGAAGGAGTTATAGCCATTTTTGTGTTTAAGTTTGGACCCTCTACGACGCTTATTTAAGGAGTTATAGCAATTTTTGTGTTCAACTTTGGACCCTCTAGGACGCTTATTTAAGGGGTTCTAGCCATTTTTGTGTTCAAGTTTGGACCCTTATTTTAGGAGTTATAGCCATTTTTGTGTTCAAGTTTGGACCCTCTAGGGCGCTCATTTAAGGAGTTATAGCCATTTTTGTGTTCAAGTTTGGATCCTCTTGGACGCTTATTCAAGGATTTATAGCCATTTTTATGTTCAAGTTTGGACCCTCTAGGACGCTTATTTTTGGAGTTTTAGCCATTTTTGTGTTCAAGTTTGGACCCTCTAGGGCGCTTATTTAAGGAGCTATAGCCATTTTTGTGTTTAACTTCGGACCCTCTAGTACGCTTATTTAAGGAGTTATAGACATTTTTGTGTTCAAGTTTTGACCCTCTAGGACGCTTATTTTAGGAGTTATAGCCATTTTTGTGTTCAAGTTTGGACCCTCTAGGACCCTTATTTAAGGAGTTATAGCCATTTTTGTGTTCAGGTTTGGACCCTCTAGGACGCTTATTTAAGGAGGTACAGTCATTTTTGTGTTCAAGTTTGGAAGCTCTAGGACGCTTATTTTAGGAGTTATAGCCATTTTTGTGTTCAAGTTTGGACCCTCTAGGGCGCTTATTTAAGGGGTTCTAGCCATTTTTGTGTTCAAGTTTGGACCCTCTAGGGCGCTTATTTTTGGAGTTTTAGCCATTTTTGTGTTCAAGTTTGGACCCTCTAGGGCGCTTATTTAAGGAGCTATAGCCATTTTTGTGTTTAACTTCGGACCCTCTAGGACGCTTATATAAGGAGTTATAGACATTTTTGTGTTCAAGTTTTGACCCTCTAGGACGCTTATTTTAGGAGTTATAGCCATTTTTATGTTCAAGTTTGGACCCTCTAGGACGCTTATTTTTGGAGTTTTAGCCATTTTTGTGTTCAAGTTTGGACCCTCTAGGGCGCTTATTTAAGGAGCTATAGCCATTTTTGTGTTTAACTTCGGACCCTCTAGGACGCTTATTTAAGGAGTTATAGACATTTTTGTGTTCAAGTTTTGACCCTCTAGGACGCTTATTTTAGGAGTTATAGCCATTTTTGTGTACAGGTTTTGACGCTCTAGGACGCTTATTTTAGGAGATACTCGTATAGCCATTTTTGTGTTCAACTTTGGACCCTCTAGGACGCTTATTTTAGGAGTTATAGCCATTTTTGTGTTGAAGTTTGGACCCTCTACGACGCTTATTTAAGGAGTTATAGCAATTTTTGTGTTCAAGTTTGGACCCTCTCAGACGCTTACTGTAGGAGGTATAATCATTTTTGAGGTCAAGTTTGGACCCTCTAGGACGCTTATTTTAGGAGTTATAGCAATTTTTGTGTTCAACTTTGGACCCTCTAGGAAGCTTATTTTAGGAGATACTCGTATAGCCATTTTTGTGTTCAACTTTGGACCCTCTATGACGCTTATTTTAGGAGTTATAGCCATTTTTGTGTTTAAGTTTGGACCCTCTAGGATGCTTATTTTAGGAGTTATAGCAATTTTTGTGTTACCCCTAAAATAACCGACTGAGAGGACCCAAACTTGAACACGAAAATGTCTATAACTCCTAAAATAAGCGTCTGAGAGGGTCCAAACTTGAACAAAAAAATATCTATAGCTCATAAAATAAGCGTCGGAGAGGGTCTAAACTCGAACACAAAAAGGTCTATAACTCCTAAAATAAGCGTCTGAGAGGGTCCAAACTTACACTCATAAATTGCTATACCTCCTACAGTAAGCGTCTGAGGGGGTCCAAACTTGAACACAAAAACGGCTATAACTCCTAAAATAAGCTTCTGAGGGTGTTCAAAATTGAACACAAAAATGGCTATAACTCCTAAAATAAGCGTTTGAGAGGGTCCAAACTTAAACACAAAGATGGCTATACCTCCTACAGTAAGTTTCTGAGAAGGTCCAAACTTGAACACAAAAATGGCTATATCTCCTAAAATAAGCGACTGATTGGGTCCAAACTTGAGCA